>JAHLJT010003656.1:124612087-124799040 GCA_031308135.1 Acheta domesticus | reverse complement strand
ATGCCGCCAAGGCTAGGACGGTGCCCCTTTTAGGGATGATACTTGGGAAGGAGAAGCTCCTTAAGCAACTTGAGTCGTCGACGCGCCCGGAAATGCCTAGTAATTTACTGCCTCTCCAGAATAACGCCTGTGCGTTAGGCAACTTTCATGCATCGCGGTGAAGTGTGATGCATCTTCCCTGTGTGTTATCTCTCTCAAATTCTCCAGCCACATTACAGCTAGCCGTGAGGAGTACTACCTTGCGTCAAAAAGGATCAGTGAGGCACTTTTCATTAATCTGGCCATCTCATCTCGTATATAAAATCTGTATAATCATTTTATGTATTTTCACTCTTATTCTTTTCTGTAACCACTAACACCACATATTTACATTTCCCTCTTTTCTGTCTTCTCGGGATTTATCATAGGTGCTTGGAAATTGTCGATTTATCTGAGAATTTCCAAAGTACTAGTGTTATTTAATAGGACTATTCCACGAATGGATTACGTCCAACAGAGTTCCAAAATTCGTCAAATATTGAAATAACTGAAAGCTATGTTAAAAACAAAGAGGTTATTTATAGTATATACCTGGATCATTGGACATCGGCATAGCGATTAATGTATACCGACTTCTAGAAAGATTAGTCCCAGTTTATGATTGGCCACAGGGAGAAGCGGTAAGAAAAATCGGACAGAACGTTTTAGATAGATCGCTCTGATTGGGGTTTTTTGGGTTAATACTAATTGGTTTTAATTTCAGAGTGAAATAATCGGAACCATTTGAAATACGTTACGAAATGTAGCGCATGTAAGATTGGTGAACACGATAATTTACGAGGAAGAATCTTCATTTAGCAACTGCAATTACATGTAATTCATTAAATTTTAATGCCAAATTGTTGTATGTTTCTTAAATTTAAAGACATCTTCCTTAAGTATATTCAATTAGTAGGGCAATAAGCAGCAGCAGGTCTGTGATTATAGAATAAGGGATATGTGTATCTTTGTACAAATATTTTGACAGTCAGTTTAAAAAAATAGCGGACAAAGAAACAAGTACAAGGATTAGAATGTAGAAAATTCCGTTTTAAATTATAAACTATTCTAGCGAGAATCAATCTATTTTTAATGATAGACTCTCAAATTACCGTTGAATATTCTCAATCAATCATGCCAAACAAGATTAAACCTCCAAAAACGTTTCTTCGTCTTCTCCTTCTTCTTCAAGTATTTTTTTTCTTCTTCGGCGTCTCATTAATAGTCTACCAAAGTCTAGTAATTTTATATAAAAATTTCACAAACTCCAAATTCACAAAACAACTAAATTTTCATGAAAATAGTATTCAGAATAGTGTACAAAACTGTAATTGAACAGAATACTATTTTAGAATGTAATAATATAGGTCTGGCAGTAAGCACGTCATGTATCGTAACAATTTGAGCCCCAGGTTGGCTCAGTCACTCCCAGTATTCCGGACAAGCAACAGTCAAAATACATTCTTTCTCGCTACCATTTCGCATTAGAGGAAATCTATGTAATACTGTGGGGAAAAGGCTAATTTTGGTAGAACAACTCTTATTGCCGGGTCTGGTAGCAAAAAGTGGATAAATCCAGTTTTCTAAAATTAAAAAAAAATATTGAGAAGACTTCCTAATATTTTATGATTTGCAATGAGTTTTCAAAAAATGATGACTGATATTTTAATGCGGAAAAAAATTGAGGTATAAATAATATTAAGAAACCCATTACTAGGGTTAGAGAAAGTATGTGCTGTTTTAGTACCGCTTGTTCTCTTGGTCCTTTATCCAGCTAGCAGCTGGTTCCCTTCACAACCTCTGATCTGGGTTCAGCAGAACGCGAGAACCTCCATGACAACATGCACATGAAAGGAAAGAGACAAACAAACAATTCAGACCGCGCCCCCCCGTTCGCACTGAAGAGCTGAGTCGTTGTACTCGCTCGTAGCCACCTCGGCCATCCAGTTGGCTACTTTATTCATGAAGTCAAAATTGTAAATAGCAAAGCCACAATTGTCTAGTTAGATATTATATAATTATTTGAGTCCATTCAAAAATTAGAAAAAACTCCTTTCTCAGAAATGCAAACAAGAGACATTTCCAGGACCAAAACGATTTCTAGAAAATTGTTTTTAATAGTAATAAATATTGGAAATTATTTTCTTATAAATGCTAATAACTGCTGTTTCCTATACAATACAAAATTTCTAGAAATTCACTGTTATAATTCGCAATCACTACCCTTTTCTGCCATTATTGAGATGATTGGTTTTGGTGAATAGGTGATAATAATGTTGATAATAATGCTATAAATAAAATTTTGAATGAACAATCTTGAAATGAGAAGGTGGGAAAGTTCTTGTGAACCTGTAAAAAAATACGCGATCCCAATTTGTCTATTCTGAATTCTACATGGAGAGACCTATCCCTAAAGGTGATTTGACCACTACACCACGAAACGCCTCACAAAATTCTATAAACAAAATATTGATTTGATAGGTCGCCCTCGTCGTTCTTTGTGGGAACGTTGACGCCTCTCACCTCTGTTATCCCTGCGCGACACAATGGCGGCGCCTCAATTTTATCAGAAACTCCAACGCGAAGCCTCGAGGTGAGTGTAAGGTTTCGGGTCGACCGCCGTCTCGAATTTCGCGTCTCCAGCCTGAGGACGATGGTGACCTCCGCCGAAGTCCTCGAGCCTTCTCCTCCTACCCCGACGCCTTCATCCTCCGTCACCTGCCATCCTGCCGTCACCGCCACACCCTCCCCATGCCATCCCCGACTCCCCGCTCGCAGCGGTACGCCTTTTGTCACCTCCGCCATTACTGCTATACCAGTGACATTCCCTCCGATACCACTGCTTTCACTTTTTCCACATCTGTCTGATCCAAAGCATAAGCTCTCCGCCACCTCTGGCTTCTCCCTCACTTCCGCTACTTCTGCCACTGAACCCGCCACTCTCGCCAATACCACCATACCACCACCACAACCACAATCACATCATCCTCCAGCATGTCCATCGCCATCATTACTACCACTTCCACGTCCTACCCTATAATACACCACCCACACCGCAAACTCCACAAACTCCACAAACTCCACACTCCAAACATCTCTATCTCAAACACTTCTACTACACACTATCACACCAACAACAATATTACATGATCACTACCGTTCTACTATTATCTTGCATCAAACCACCCCACTCATCTCATGGCCATCCCGCATCCCATTATCCCACCACTACCACCGCCACCGTGTTTACCGTCACCGACGCCGTCGCCGTCGCCACCGCCATCGCCTCACCGTCACCGTCGCCGCCACCATCGTCGCCGTTGCCGATACCACCACCACCACCGCTACCATCATCACCGTCGCCTTCACCTTCACCGTCACCATCGTCACCGTCACAGTCACCATCACCGTCGTGGTCACTGTCACTGTGACGGTCACCGTCACCGCCACCGCCACCACTGCCACTACCACCACCGCCGCCCCCTCCAACACCATCACCACCACCACTTCCCTGTCTCCGGCGTCTGGCCCCGCGATTGTCTCCGTCGCACTGGCCCCGCCCACGCAGCCTTTACTCGACCAAGCGCAAGCTCCATTCGCCGGCGGTTATTGTGCCTAGGGCGCGGCAGCTCTCTTTTGTTGCGTTTCTCTGGAAGGCGACGAAGGCGGCCAGGCGTCAAGTCGCCGAGTTGCGCGCCCGTCGCTCTTCGCCCGGCTGAGAGGCCGCCGCCTCTCGCCCTGCGTCCACGATACAGAGGCGACACCCTTGCTGTTTCTGCGTTCACATGCACGTGACCAAATTTATTCGGTTCAGTTTTTCGGGTTCGGTTCATTTTCAGTTTCGGTTCGGTTCATTTATTAATTTTTAACGAACAAACATAAAAGTACACCCAATTGCGTTTCTGAACAACATGGTAGTATTTCAAATTAAGTGCCATACGTTCTGATTGCCACTTCACGTCTAATACTCAGAAAAACGGGAGAACACCTCAAGAAACGAGAATGACTAAAAATATTTTGTGATTACCACTAGCCTTGAGGAGAGAGAAAAGAAATAACGGTGACTTGCAAGTTAGTCAGACGAAGTGAATGATAATGTGCAACGCAATGACTATCTTTGCTTTCTTGATTTTTCTCGGAGAAATATCTTCAGGTCAGCCCAACTTTAATATCGGATACTTTGAGCGTTGAAAGAACAATGTGGGACCTGTCTTCACTTTATTGCTTTCTCAATTCTGAGCAACCGTTTTCCGCTAGCACGTGAATGCGTTGCAGAGCGATTCATTGTGCTTTTAATTCTTGTGTGAACTCGCAGTTATCACGCTTTTAAATGATTTCCGACTCGAGTATGAAAAAAATGAATAATGTGTAATCGCCGGCCTGGCCGCTAATGCTAAAGGCCGTAGCTGTAGGGAGTTCCTGAAGAGTGGGGGGTTCGAATCCCGCCTCAGGGCATGGATGTTTGTGTGTGTCCATATACAGTATGCGAGTTTCTCTACCCTTACCCCCCAAGTTCAAGAACCAATGGTACTCACAATGGTCGCTTCATGACCTAGTACCTGAAAAGCGATCTTTAAACAAATATTGAAAATGGCTTGAAATTAAATTTTATTGTTTTCCTTTGGCATGCATAGGTGTTATTAATTTAAGAAACCATAGTTCCGGAAGACTCGCTTTTAAGTTATTCATAAATAGCTGTGATATACGATTCTATACAAATTTTATATATTATACGGTTTCTCCTTGTGATTGTTCTTGATGTTTATTAGGTTATCCAAATATTGTTCGTTATTTGTACCAAATATTTTTTTTAAATTGATGGTTATTCGATTTACTCGTTACCCGAATTGTGCATTAACTCGTTGCTCCCTGTGTGAATGCTTTCCACGCGAATATATATTTCGCCGGCTCTCAACACTGCAACCGAATAATATATTCCGATCGCACCAAGAGATCTCAGACTTTTTCATTTCGCTCCTGTCGCCGATTCTGCTGTGATCTCGCGATCGCGACCTCTCGCACACAGTTGCAGACCGCCGCTGCCACCTCCGCCATCCCCTACTCCGCCTCCACCCCTATTCGTCCTCTACCATCGCCACGTCGCCCTTGCGACTAACTATTCGGGCGTTTCCATCTCTACTGCCGTCGTTTTCAAAGTAAACATTTCTACTATCTCCTCCATCGTCTTTCTTCGCCATCATCATCAAAGCCGTCACCATTAACACCGTTACCAGCCATCCCTTCACCTTGAACGCCGTCGCCAGTAATGCTGTTACCATGAATGCCGTCACCAATAACGTTGTCACCAGTAATGCCACCACCACCACCACCACGAACAACTACAATGCGAGTAACAGCGTGGCAGCGCCCCACCACGCTCCGGCCCTGCGCCTTCCAGTCTCGCCTACCTTCGGTGCAGCCGCCTCCGCAACCACCTTCTCCTCCTCCCCCTCCACCTCCACCGCGACCGTTGTCACCCGTTCGCCGCCGGCACGGCCCCCCTGACTCACTTGTCGCCCCCTCCAGCCCTATTGTGCTCTGCGGGCAGCGGTCACCTCGGGCAAATGCTGGCCCCGACAGCGACCTTGTCAGCGTCTCCGGCCACGCCCCCTTCTCTCCTCCACTCCGCTCCGCTCGGCGTCCATCACCACCGCCACCAGCGGTGCAGCGATGCTAAAAGGAAAGAAGGAATGCGTCGCCTAGCGAAAGTTTTCGTCGTCTTGGGAGGTCGCCTATTAACTTCTAGGTTTTGTAGCGACTATTTTTATTGTTTACATTGATGTAACTGTACGGGGAACTGACGCATAAGAACAACACGAACACACAGTCACGCCCGAGGCGAGATTCGAACCCGCGCCCTTTGAGCCGAGGCAGTCCCTTTGAGCCGAGCCTTACAGTCTTCGCGACCTTAGCTATCCAGGCCGGCGAAAATATCTTTCTATTTAAAAACTTTCATCCTTACACTCATTAATTGGCATACAATTACAAATACTGCAGAAAATACTGTAAACATAATAATTAGATATCACGAATTCCATATATCAGGGGACGGAGCAACATTATTTATTATATTTCGATTTAAAATACGTTTCATATTGGTGCAATGCCTACTTGTATTAATAATGGTCTTGGGAACATACCGGTAAATTCTGAGAATTTCAAAATGTAAATGAAATTGAGTAGCACGCAAGGTTAATTAGAAAGTTTCAGGTGGAAAGACGATCCTTTTCTCAAAACACGACTTTCTTAATGTTAATGATCACCGCATAAAACATTTCAGTGATGCCAGTTGAGTGTGACCAACGTTCTCCTGTTTCTAAGTGGACCGTGAAGATCACTAGATTGAAAAGAATTGTATCTCTAAGGACGAGACAAAGAAAATAAATCATACTTCAATGAACGCTTGGAAACAAAACGAGAGATGTACAGTTGAGTGACCAAAGAGAAAACAAACTGGAGAAAAAACATTGCAAACAACAAAACATAGTCAGAAGATAAAAAATCTACCTGAAAATATGAATAAAATGCTTATTACATAAATGTACCCGTACCCACGGAAACAAAACTTTGAAACGTAGGAAACGTATTACCACAGTTTAGTACAACAGTTTCGAAGCTCTAATGAGAGGATAATTCATCCATTTGACAGCTCGTGCGACACTAGCGCCCCTGGTAGCCAGAAAGAGGCGTCTGTCTTTAAGGTTATAAGTGATAACAGGGGACTGCCTAGTAATTCATAATTTTTAATGCTTAAATTTTTAGAACACTTCTAAAACAGCGCGTAGGCATCTGCATAACATCTGGAAATTTGTGGTGTATGCATAGGAAAACTTTCATTCCACTTTCATCGTAAAATACCAATTTATTACTGTCAATGGGAGAGGATAAAATCTTTATTCACTGTGCAGAAGCACAACAAGGGACTATCTCAGCATTTGCTCTATGAATAAAGGAAATCTGAACGAAAAACTTTATTGAGATTGGGGGTCCAGCACCTAAAAGTTACAATGATATTTAAAAAATAATTATAAATTTAATATGTTAATAAATTTAAAATGATAAACTAGCATAAATCGAGGTTACAAGATGCAGTAGTGTCGTGGCGATCTCGGACCGTAGGGTCACGGGTTCCCGTCCCGCCTCAGGCATGGGTGTATTTGTGTATGTCTATATGTATGCCGTCCTTTCACTTCTCACTATCATCATCATTTCATCTTCCATACCCCCAGGGAAAACAATACCCCCTGAGAGTTAAAAATGGGATTCAGCAAAAATACTGAACCCCTTAATCATGTTTCATGCCCTGCTTCCGAAATAATGTTTCTGAGTCCCGGTAATAAAGGCAGTATGGATGTACGCGTATTATGAGTCGGCCTATACGCGAACAAAAAAAAAGATTACAAAAATATAAATATTCTTTTACACATAAGTTAACAAAAGAGGCATATGTCCAACAATAAGCAAATGCTTGTGTTCGAGTGCTGTTTAAGTAAGCTTGCAACGAAAACTATTCGTAAAACTGCAAAACAGTTTCAATAGACCACACATTTTATAAGCTAGAAACAGTTTTACAACATAGTATTTCATCATTAGAGCCGGGCAAAACGCATTGTATTATCGATCGGTGTCGCTGCTTTGCTTTCGCAATCTCGGAGCCGCGGAGGTCGCGCGCGCGCTCCTTACCTGCTGTTGAAATCTGCACGTAGGTCTCCCTCAAGCATCGAAACTATCGGAACCGCTCCATTCTCGCCAGTATGGGCCGGTCTCGGGATTGGTGGCTGCTGCCGGACCCTCGGCGCAGGCTCGCCGGCTCGGCCGCACCTCGTAACTACAGGCTCTGAAGTCGCCGCGCGTTGTGATCGCGAAACTCTTTCAATTCTTTGTAATTAATTATAATCGCTAGAAATACAATTTCAAATAACCTGTTAATTGGCTGAAAAGTAACAATAAACAGATTAATTACAAATACTTTTAGAGAGTTAAATAAAAAAATACAAATTAAAAGTAAAAAAAGAGGATGGAAAGTAATTTAAAATCAACTTTTCAACTATATCAATAAATAGAATAAAAATAAAAATAAGATAATTTTCATCAATTCTTTTTACATTGTAAATTATTACACAATATTGAAATCAAGATTATTAATTGGAATCTATAATAATGTAAAAGGACCTGCAGTTTATTTTCAAGTATGCAAAGTACTACACAAGGTAAAAAAAGTTTACATTCCAGAATTACATATGAAAAGAAACAAATATGCCTAGGACCTATTCTAATGCCATTTTAGTTTCTTACAAATTCGAATGAAAGGTGAATTTATTAAACACGATTAACATTTGCTATTAATTTCATCACATAATCAAAACTCATATGCTAAACAAAATTGAGATGGATACTGTTCTTCCCAGCATGAAAATGTTCTTTTCATCTCTGGGCACAATTTATGACAAAACGACCGTCACGACCTCTGAATTAGGCGACGCAATTGACGACCAAACAACGGCGCCCACTGCAAATCAGTCTTTTCAACTCCTTGCCCTATCGCACACACAGGTAGTTTTTTCAATAATTCGAAATACATAATTCATTATCATACAGATATGATATACACCATGTAAAATGATGGGAAATTAATAAATTTGTAATATTGTTGGGCAACAGAAAATGTGTAATATTGTAGTTTATTATAAGCCTAGAAATTACAAAAATAAATGTTTTAATTATCTTCATTTCCATCACTGGCATACGAAAGAATTATCACGTAATTCTTTCAATTAACAGAGCCTCTCTTCCATTTCTCTTACCTTCCTGGAAGAACATCTCGGACGGTGAGATATCAACGTCGGAAGTTGGGGTTATAGACTTGCCCGCTGAGACGCGACTGATGTTTGCATTGGGAATCTGAGCCCAATGCCCACCCATTAGGGTGTCCCTTATTGCCCGAAATTTTTCTTGTTTTTCCAATTTGTTTGAGGCTCACCCCCTAAATATTTTCAAATTTTCTCGAAAATAAAATTTCATCTCAATATGTTAATATTAATCCGTGCCGACTTGAGCGCGAAATTTGAATGTTAGGGATCATTGATTTTGTTGTGTTATGTCAGTGGAAAACTACTAATATATTTTTAATATATAATTTTATATTACAATTTAATTCATTTTCAATCTTGTGGTATGATTTTATCTTTTCTTGTGGATACTTTTTTCAGTGTTTTTTTCTTGTAATATGCGTACAGTGAACGATGTTCTTGAACAACAAAACAAAAAATTGCTTTCGCTTATCTACATTCAGTCGTCAATAAAATCTTGCATTAATTCAACAGACCTTTCATCGCAGTCATTCACAGCTTTCAACTTTATAAATAACCTTTTATAAATAACCTTCTAAATATGAAGAGTCGCTTTCCCAGGTCAAAAGACAGTTTTGAATGAAACTAGTATCCATCTTCAGGTAAGAGAACAGATAGTATCTGCTTTTGGTTGACACAAAGTCGACTATTGTTTCTATTAAAATGAAGATTAAATTGAATTAGGAGATATATTGCATATTAACTAATTAATAATGAAAGAACTGGCAGGCCCCGTGACCGAGATCGCTAAAGCAGTAGTGTTGTGGCGATCTCGGACCGCAGGGTCGCGGGTTCGAGTCCTGCCTCGGGCATGAGTGTATTTGCGTACGTCTATATGTGTGTGTCCTTTCACCACTCACTATCATCATCATTCAACCTCCATACCACCAGGGCTATCAAACCTGGGAAGTAAAAATCGGATCCAGCTAAATGCTGACCCCCTCCCGATGAACTGCATTCTCAGCATGCCTGCGTGGTCAGAAGTGGCCTGTTCGAAATGAAAATTAAAGAACGGTCACCGGGATACAATTGCGCTTGCCACATTATTCTTCATCGAATTTTTCACAAAAAGGAATCTGTTACATGTGTAGATTGTCTCAGGCTAAATTCACTACCATTTTTATTTTGATTTGTAACGTCTACTTCATCATCAGAGAGCGGTAAAACAGACAATTCTTCTAAAAAGTACTACATACGCTGTCTACATTTTTTAAAATTTTTTGAAATTGTAGAATCTATCCTTTCATGCGAGTTTAGAAATTTTATAAAGCATCTTGATCAGGAGCTTTTACAGCTGCACTGTCCTAAAGCCAGGGTTTGACATAAACAGTTACAATCAACAGAGATATTATTTAAGGAATTTTGAATTACACAAGATAGTTTAGATTCTGATCTTGGCAAGAGATATTTAATATTTAAAACGTGTCTGCTATCTATCGAGCTAGATGCATTACCCCGGGAATATGTATCTTTAGTTCGTTACTTTCATAAAAGTCCAACATTTCTTTAATTTCGGACTCATTAAAGAACATTCCATTATTCCCTTTGTCACTTTGAAAATTAATGTCATTAAATATTTTCTAGTTTTCCTTAAAATGCTAAAAAAGGGGTGTCAGGATTGCTTGCTACATTACGTATTTTACATTCAAACACACATTGTAAAATAAGTTCATATATGTGATGAAGGCACGGAAAGAACGATGCTCTGTCCAAATTTTCTTCAAGAAAGACGTATACTCCTTCAAAACGTCAAGTGTTTGATACAGTTGTATCACAGCAAAGAATTTGTAATCTTTTTTCTTATTTTATTGATCTTCGTTGCACCCTTTCTTCTCTATCCGCGAGATGTTCGTCTAGTCCTGCAAGATAGCTTTTACATTCTGGCTCTCTCTGTCGAAATGAAAACATCCTGTCTTCTTCCAACGTAATCATTTGTAAAGCAATCGGACGTGCAATATCAAATAGATTGTTCAAATTATTTCTAAACTCTCCGCGGTGCTTCAAAATATCTTCACGCTTGTTAGCGTTTTTTTGTAATTTTCTTCACTCCAAATAATACAAGTTAATAAGTTTTTGCGAACAATGCTGATTAGCTCTTGTCGGAATTCTTGCTTTCTTGCAAAATATCATGCACTCACGAACCACACGTTTAGCACTTGCACTAACTATTCATTTTACTTCCCATATGTTATAAAATAAAATTTCAAGCACTTGTTTATTTGATGGTAAATTGTGTCCAGTTATTTGAAGTTTTATATTAATTATTAATACTATCGCCTATTAAAAACACACAGTTCTTCGGCACTGCATATGACACATATGTCACAATGTAAGATTAGCGACCTATAAACACGAGAGATACGATCAATTGAAATTCCTCTATCGTTGTGCTCGGGAGTGATTCGGCGGTGGGTGATAACTCTGGACATGTCCGTCATGCGAGTTCGCGCTCAACTCGGCACGAGTTAGAATGCTCCGATCTCAAGAAAATATTGTATAGGCATGGTTTAAGGGCATCCGAACAAAATTGGCGGGTGAGCGGTCAAAAATTTGAATGTCTGAAAATAAGGGACACCCTACACACCCATGATCTACGACACTCCGCGTCTTTTCTTTGGGCAAAGAATTGAGAGGAAACCGAGCTTTAGGTATCTGAAGATACGGAATGTCAAATTCAAAAACAAACGACATCCTCGGTCTAGAACTTGACAAAAAATAGGGGTTCGGTACCGAACGACTAGGATTAGTGAAAGTGGAAATGATTTAAACATACGTTTTCAAACAAGACAAAAAGAAAATAGAAATGAATTTCAAGAAAAAAAGCTTAGAAAGTTATATGCCTTAAAATACATTAACGTGAAAACAGGCGATATAAATATTCGTCAGTATTGTTATTTTTCATTATTTTTATTTATAAGCCTATCTACAAAAACTACTGGTGCCACTAGATTGCTTCTGCATTGATCAACGTACAAATCTGGGAAACCACAAAAATATTTTGCCTTACTCAAAAGGATATGCAGTCTGACTGCCTCGAGTTTCGATAAACGGAAGCGAGAGCTCTATTGGGAATCAGTTACTCAGCTGCACCAGCGCTTCGTATTTTATCATAGAGGTTTCTTCCTTAAGTCTTGCGTCTAAATTTCTGTCATTCGTTGAACCTGAAAATGTGATATTCCATTTGAGGTCGTAAAAGCTTGTTTGTAAACTTAACTGTGAACACATTCTTTCAACACAAAGACTAGTGATGCTAAAACAGCACGTACTTTAACCCCTGTATTTTCACGCAAAATTACGTGAAAACTATTCAAATTTTCGAAAAATTGTACATGTCCTTATTTCAAAATCTATCTGTAAGGAACAGATTTCTTTAAGGGAAAAATCTCTACCCATATTATTTTAGTAGTAGGATGACTCGAAAGTTTCGAAAAATCAAGATTTTCAACGAATGTGAGACTTCCACCATTCTTTTAAACGTTCTTCACAATAACCAACAACAAAATATAATCGAAAACAATAGAGTCACATTTTTTAAAGTTTTGAATCTGTCTCCGAGGCTTTATGTAAAATACCCCCCCCAGTTGAAATATCCAGGGACTGTGACATGTGTTAGATTGATTGGGGATTATGAATATTGGAGAACATCGGCAGAACGATTTACCCGTTTGCGTTGTTCACTCTGACGGACGTTTTGCTGTCATTCGAGTTTTCTGTATCAAGAACCCACAAAACATGGATTCTCGCTACACCACGTGATAGATAATTTTTTAAAAATAAATTTAGCCACTGAATTCATCGACTTTTCTGTTACCAGGGTCATATAATAAGAGTTTTTATATCAAAAATGTGCCGTTTTATCGCGCAGCATTACATAAATTTCTCTTGACTTCTTTCTTTTTTCCTCTTGAGAAATTATTAATTGAAATTACTGACTCTTGCCTCACTCTTCCCCTCACCTCTCGCTATTCCGTTCATTACAGACACTCTCCCTATCAGTAAAACAAGTACATTAGACCAGCTCCATGCCACTGACAAATAACATACGTGAACCATCCGCTGGGAGCAGCCTTAATCAAAAATGACCCATTTTGGACTAACACTGCTTTTCCACTCACACATTCAGTTATAATTTGCATTTCATGCAAATTTACGCAAACTTTCATATTTAAAAAAATGTACATGACCTTATTTGAAGATTATATTTGGTGAACAGATTTCATTGAACGTTTACAGTTTTCCGAAAATTTACTGAGTTTAACCGAAATGGAACCTATGCCAATTTTAAGCGTATTTTGCTCTAACAGAGAAAACATTAATCCAAACATTTGGAGTAATTTTTAGGACATATTGAAAATTTTATTGAGATGTCATACCTCCAAAAATCGAAAAATCCGTTACAAATTCAAGGAACCTTGATTTTGGACAGATCGATGAAGAAAGGTTAATATTGCATAAAATCTTTTGAAAGTTTTAGGCGCTATTATTGACCACAGACAGAGAAGTTTGGGTGAAACCAAGTTTTCGATAAGAAGCAATCAGAAAATACATATATTGACTACAAAATGTATTAGAGGATGAAATTTACTATATATAGGAACAAAATGTATCCAATTTTCAGTATCAGGGACCTGCTAAATAATTTTTTCTGTCAACTCATCGCAGTTTGGGGCAGAATTACAAGAATTTCAGTATTTCACAAAGGTGGAAAGCACGTGTTCAAAATATAAGGTATTTTGAGAAAAGGATGAGCCTTGGGGGGTGGGTGTAGGGAATGACTATGGGAGAGCCTAAGAAGTAATGGATTGAAGAGAAAGAGGCCAGTACTAGAGCAAAGTAAAGATAACAGGGTTAGAGTGGCGATGGAAGGAGAACGAATTTAAAGCGGTGGCTACTCAGAGCTACTGTGGTATACAAAGTTCATCTGCTTGAGTGCTCACCACAGAGTCGCCCTTCCGACTCGACCTTACCACTCCAGGGTAAGGGTACTTGGTCGCAATGAGGATGGGAAGGCTGAGTGTATTTGCTACTCTGCAAGACCTGCCCTCTCTTTCCTCTATTTGATATTTCAAAACTGGAGGTTCTGGTATCTGCCAAGTACTAGATTGGAATGAAATATTTCATGATTTTCATGGAGCGGCAAGTGTGACGTAACGAAATATTTTTCTTGTGGTGCCCGATTTTTTCATCTCATACGCCCGACTTTTTCTTGATACATCACATATTTTTTATTTTCCAATTCTCAGGACATGAATTTGTATTTTAAAATGTCTCCATACGGATAACATTGAACGTTGATACGAAGGAATAGTAATTATTAGTTGAATGAAATTACAATTCCCAAAAATAAATTTCTATATTGATCAAATCAAATTATATTGTTTAGACATTAACAATAAAAATTGAAGAAGAAAACAAATAACTATATTATTTACATCAGGTATTGCCATTCCATTATAAACTTTTTATCAATTTATTGTATCAAAGAATGCATGACACATCTTCTTTTTGGTGGTTTCCTGTTCGCACATCACACAAGCTTCTCCATTGCATCATCAACGCCCAATTTAATTTATCGCAATTATTTCCATAGTCCATACGTTCTTGTCTCACTTCCATTCATAAATATAATATATATCACGTAACTCTTCATACTTGCAAAAAGATTAATCTGTAAAACATTATATCAAAAAACGTCCTCCCACGAACTTTATATATATATATATATATATATATATATATATATATATATATATATATATACACACATTAGGCTGTATCGAAAAAATATAATTCAATGGCTTAGTGAAAAAAGTTAGTTTTCGATGCAAGAACAACATCGGCACCAATAAAACCGTTTTTTAAAATGGGTTTAGGGGTGCCACAAACCCATAAACATCCCATTTTTCGGTCGTTGTTCGCTACTTTTTAGAAATTGAATAAATATTATTTGACCCGATTTTCAGCAGCCGATCTCCACCCCGTCCAATGTCCAACGGGTTTGCACATAAATAATACTCAATATAAACGCATGTAATGTGATATGTTACACAAATTAGAACTAGAAGTTCTACAAAGTATCAAAGACCTATCAATAATAGTTATCCATCTTTAGATTCGAGGATACCTTTTCAATTTAGTCCCACTCTCTACCCGGCTGCTACCTATGTTGCCTAACGGATCTACCGCCTCCATGGGCATTAGAGCATCTTTAGCATTCTAAGACTTCACAAATGTACTCCTATGTTCATCTCGTACCAGGAGAGGTGGCATCTACCGATGCCGTTCAGGGCATCAACCGATGTCACTGCAGCGCCTCTGACCTGGAGGCCCTGGTTCGACTCCCGACAGTGGCAGGATTTTCTTCACAAGCTTGTTAGCTAGGTCGAGTTCAGTCGCTGTCTGGAGGAGAATTCTAGGGGCTGGCAGCTCTGATCGTGTTCCGTGGTTTCTCCGATCAACACCAGGCGAATGCCGGAGCAGTACCCTAACAACGGAGCCGGGGACCGCGCACGATCTTTCCTCCCTTTCCTTAAATCTTGTCCCAGCTGGGAGCGAAGCGTGAGATACGCCGCGAACCGACGGTTGATCGGCGCCGCATCTCACCAATGAGGGATGTTCACCGACTCCTCCCGAGGAAAATATACACTACACTTACGGCGTTAATGACCTCGGCAGGTGACGCGCCCAGAATCACTAATCAGTCAATCAAAATTCACCTCTGTGCTGCAGCCTTGCAGTACACTGGTGGCATCCGATGTCCATTGACATCAGGTGTGTCGTAAACAGTAGCAGGCGAAGGGAGTTCGTCGGCGCGCGCAGTGGCCGCGGAAGCGGAGACCTCCAAACGCGGAAGCGGAATAACATTATCAAATTAGCATTTTTTGGACGTTTTAAATCGTTGCTTTTGAATGTTTTTTCGGAATTTGTTCTTATTTCTGGACGACTAACGAAATCATAAGCACTTCTCACATGGAAGGATGATTAGTTTTTCTTCGATTTCTACGCGCATTGGAAATTAGTAAATATAAATGAGAATCCTGCAACCTAAAAATGCTGTTGAACAAAACCACGGAAACGGTTTTCCAAAAGGTAGCACGCACTCTTCAAGAAAAACAAATACAATTCTATCGTAACACATTAGACTATATTAAAAATTTTCCTCGAATACTGCTTTGATATAGCACATTGTATATGGATATACAACGTTTCTTTAATCCCAAGGACAAGAAAGAAGATACTTACCTTTCTAAATAAAATCTCTTGTGTTACGAGTCACTTCGTAAGTTATATAGCAAAATGTTCAGAAAACTCTTAATCACTCTCCCCCCCCTCTGCCTCTGTCTTTATATTTGTTCTGTTCTATGGCTCGACAGCCTCCTACAGGCCTTAGCAGAACAGCGGTGACCCCGCCGTTTGGCCATGGGATAAAGAGTTCGTTTGGCTATCACGAAGGCATTCCTTCACCATATAAATTGTCTTCATAACATGTGTGTGAGACTTCCCACCGTCACACAGCAATAGATACTCGGGCGGGTACCGATATATTTTATATATATTGACTAATTTTTGTTTTAAATTATTTGTGATAGTAACACTCCGCTAAGAGAGGGAGAACTTTATTTACTTTGATTATTTACAATGGCATGGCGAAGACATAGGTCCAACATAGGTCGCCGAATTCCATCAAATGTGCGTCTCGCAACCTTACGTGCAACCCATACTGATGACCAGCGAGAGACAGTAATAATAATAATAATAATAATAATAATAATATTAATAATAATAACAATAAAGTGCTAGAAATTGCTTTATTTGGAACAGCCCACATTTTGCGCAAAGTATTGTAGAGGCACTGACAGTCACCGGATCTGCTCCTGCGGTAGCTGGTTGCAACCTGGAGTAGATTTTATATTCAGCCGACTCATAACATTTTTAGTCGTGATGTAATGGAAAAATAATAATAATAACATTCTCATCTAGCAAAGGCTGTCAATACCATTTTAGAAAACCCAAGGAACTCCCGGAATGGCTCACACGCGCCATCACATATTTGCTACACAAAGCGGGCGACAGCTCTTTGGCGAAGACCTGCAGGCCAATTACTTGTCTGCCAGTACTGTTCAAAGTTATCACTGCAGCCATAGCTGACAAAATGTACAGACATCTAGATAAGAATCATCTAATGCCAGCTGAACAAAAAGGACGTCGCAAAGGCTCTTATGGCTGTAAGGAAATCTTGCTACTGAATAAAATCATCTTGAATGATGTAAAGAAACGCAAACGTAATTTGAGCATCGCTTGGATTGACTACCAAAAGGCCTTTGATACTGTACCACACGATTGGATTTTGAAGACCCTGGAGATCTATCGATTTCATCCTAGACTTATTGAGTTTTGCAAGGCTAGTATGAAGTCATGGAGTACCAGGTTACTAATACACATCGGAAAGGAAGCAGTAGAAACCAGAAGTATTCAGATTAACAGGGGTAATTTTCAAGGAGATTCATTATCCCCTCTGCTGTTTTGCATTAGTTTGATCCCACTATCTAGACAGTTGTCGCAAGCTGAATTTGGTTTTAAGCTCCATGGTGATGAAAGGCCAGTATCACATTTGTTTTACATGGATGATCTGAAAGTGTTTGCTAAGAATGAAGCGATGCTCTCCCAAATGCTGCCTCTTGTGAATGACTTAAGCAATGACATCTCCATGAAGTTTGGTCTTGACAAGTGTGCAAAAATCAATTTAAAAAGAGGGAAACTCACAACGTCTGAGAACACTGAAATTGATACGCACACTGTGATTCAAGATCTTGAGCCAGGTAAAACTTACAAATATCTGGGCATTGAAGAATGTGATACCATCTCGAACGACAGAATGAAAGAGAGAATTCGTAGGGAGTATTATAGGAGAGTGAGACTGGTTCTGCAGTCCGCTCTGAATTCCAGGAATAAAATATCTGCAATTGGTAGTTTGGCGGTACCTGTAGCCGAATACAGTTTTGGACTAGTGGACTGGACTGAGCAAGAAATTCGCACCATGGATCGAAAAACCAGAAAACTGCTAACAATGCATCATGTCGCCCACCCTCGAACTGATATACATAGACTTTATGTGTCACGTAAGGAAGGAGGAAGAGGCCTCAGACAAATTGAGGCCTCCTGGCACAATGCAATAGTTGGGTTGGGGAAGTATGTAGTCAGCCATCAAGATGACTCTCTAATGAGGCAGGTCATGAAATATGACCGAAGAATGGGAAACAGAGACATTGTTAGTGTAGGAAGAAGCATTGCGAAGAAAACTAGGCAAGACACGTCGAATAACACAGACACTGAACTTCTGATGCTGCTAAACATGAAGTGTGAGACAAAAAAATGTTAAAGAAATCGTGGAGAGACAAACCACTCCACGGACAATACCTAAAAAGAATGGACGAGGTGCAGATCAATAAAGATCAATCTTTTATGTGGCTTAAAAGGGGAAGAATGAAGCCAGAATCGGAAGCACTTGTAATAGCTGCCCAAGATCAGGCGTTGAGAACACGACATTATGATAAAGCGGTTCTCAAAATTTCCCAAGATGACAAATGCCGCATTTGCCTGGAGCAAGTAGAAACCATTGATCATATCCTCTCAGCTTGTCTAATCCTTTCAAAGACCGAATACTTGAAAAGACACAAGAGGGTGTGTAGTTACCTCCACTGGCAGATCTGTACCACCCTCGAAATTCCAAACACATCCCCCAGGTGGTACGAATAATAGAGAAGATTTTCGTGTACAGAACCGGTTGTTTGAAACAGACGCGAAGAGATTCTATCGCAGTCTGACTCAAAAACCGAATGGCAATGCCTCCCCTCCTTCAAAAGATGACGTCGAAACATTTTGGCCAGGAATCTGGGAGGAAACCAGATCCTACAACAAAGACGCAATGTGGCTCCAATCTGAAGTTGATGCTACCAATGGACTCGTGGAAACAGTGGATCATGTTCAATTATTCTCGGAAGAGAACCTATGCCAAACAATTAAGAACATGGTAAACTGGAAATCTCCCGGAGTTGATAAGATCCAGATTTATTGGATTAAGAAATTGTCATCTAGCAAAGGATGTTTATAAAATTTTAGAAAACCCTAAGAAACTCCCCAAATGGCTCACTCGCGGCATCACATATTTGCTACCCAAAGCGAGATACAGCTCTTTGGCGAAGAAATATAGGCCAATTACTTGCCTGCCATGTAGAAAGTTATAACTGCAGCCATAGCTGACAAAATGTATAGACACCTAGACAAGAACCATCTGTTGCCAGTTTAACAGAAAGGATGTCGTAAAGGTTCTTATGGCTGTAAGGAAATCTTGCTTCTGAATAAAATAATTTTGAACGATATAAAGAAACGAAAACCTAATTTAAGTATGGCTTGGATTGCCTACCAGAAGGCCTTTGACAGTGTACCTCACGATTGGATTTTGAAAACTCTGGAGATCTATCGACTTTATCCTAGACTTGTTGGGTTTTCCAAGACTAGTATAAAGTCGTGGAGTACCAGGTTACTAATATACATCGGAAAGGAAGTAGTAGAACAAGAAGTATTCAGATTAACCGGGGAATTTTTCAAGGAGATCCATAATCCCCTCTGCTGTTTTGCATTAGTCTGATCCCTCTATCGAGACAGTTGTCGCAAGCTGACTTTGGTTTTAAGCTCCTTGGTGATGAAAGGCCTGTATCACATTTATTCTACATGGATGATGTGAAAGTGTTTTCTAAGAATGAAGCGATTCTCTTCCAAATACTGTCTGTCATCAATGATTTTAGCATTAACATCTGCATGTTGTTTGGTCTTGACAACTGTGCGAAAGTCAACTTAAAAGAGACAAAATGACCACGTCAGAGAACATTGAAGTTGATTGGCACACTGAGATTCAAGATCTTGAGCCAGGTAAAACTTACAAATATCTGGGCATTGAAGAATGTGAGACCATCTCGAACGACACAATGAAAGAGAGAATATGCAGAGAGTATTATATAAGAGTGAGACTTGTCCTGCAGGCCGCTCTAAACTCAAGGAATAAAATATCAGCCATAGGTAGTTTGGCGGTGCTAGTAGCCGAATACAGTTTCGGACTATTGGACTGGACTGAGCAGGGAATTTGCATCATGGATCGAAAAACCAGAAAACTGCTTACAGTGCGTCATGTTTCCCACACTCGAGCTGATGTACATAGACTTCATGTGTCACATTCATGCCGTCATTGCCGCCAACAGAGGGCGATGGTGATATCCGTACGACCGGTGTGGCGTGCAGTACGGCGACAGGACCAACCAGCCTCCCGCACACTCACGATACGGCCCTTTTCGAACGCGTCACGTAGGCATAGTGTAGGTGCAGATGACGCTTTGGCGAAGATATCCGATGTCGCAATGGCTTGCTTGGCCGTTTGAAGCCCTCTTATTTAGACCGGGCGCGACGTCACGCACTTACCACCGACCCCCAGTGCGCGGCCGACCGTGAAAACGAAATCATTGGCTCTGATAATGATGTGCAAAATACCCACTGAGTTTGCAGTGGATCAGTAGGGTCCTTCGGGATGCAGCTCTTTTTATGACGAGTGTATAATCAGTATCCTATAATTGTTTTAGGAATATTTATTATATATTGTATTATTCTTGGATTATTGTATGGATGCTTGAAGGAGATCAACGAAGAATTCGCGTGATGAAACAGTAATGACATTAAATTATGTCGAAGACATAGGTGTCCTGTTCCTTACTCAATGATCAAATAAAATTTTACAATGGAAGAAAGGCTTTCATTTGGATTTCACAAAGCCTTTCTGTAGTAGTGGGAAAATGTCTCACTGGATGCCTCTTCTGCCGAGTCCGCTCCAGCGCGTGTCGCTTTGTCCGCGCCTTTTAACGCGGACCGCAACGAAGTTGGCGCCGGCTTGTCATTAAGCCCTCGACAAGGAGAATGCCGCTTTACGGCCACAGACGAGCGGGGAAGAGAGATACACCCCCTCCTCACGTCCCATCTTCTGCCTTGGCGCGCCTTCTCTTTCATTTTCTCTCCTTAGTTTCATTTTCTTTTCAATTTAATATTTTCTCTTGTTCTCTCTATTTCCTTCTCAATTTTTGTTTTATGTTTTCTTTTGCTCAATAATTTGTTCTTCTCCTTCTTTGTTTTTACTTTGCTTTTATTTCCTTTTCATACTCTTTTTTCTTGCCTTCTATCTATTCTTCTCATCCCGCCACCTTACTTTTTCCCTCTTTCATTCTCTACTCTTCTTCCGCCCGATTCCCTTTGACCTGTTGTTTTTCATTTCTCTCTCCCTTTATCTCTTTCTTCCTTTCGCTCTCTCTCGCGTTCTTTCTCTCTCATGCTCTTTCTCCCTCATACTTTTTCTCTCTCGCGCTCTTTTCATTGCGCTCTCTCTGGCGCTCGTTCTCACTGTCGTATTCGCTCTTGCCCTCTTTCTCCCCACTCTCTTTCTCTTTCGGCCTCTTTCTCTCTCGTCCTATTTCTCTTTTTCTCTCTCGCTCTCTTTCTCTCTTAAACTTTCCCACCCACATTGTTCCCACCACAGATTTGTTCGGTTCTCCTCAAATATTTGTATTAATTTCCTTCGATCATTCTTGTATGTGACGGTTAGTTTCCAATAAATTATGATTAATCAGATAATGATCATTTATTTTTGTATTATTTTCTTAAAATTCATAATAGAATATGAGGTCACAGATATCAAAATAACTAAATAGTATTTGAGTGACAAAACAAGACATCTCCAGAATTCTGTATGCAGCATTTGAGTCTTCCTTGGACGAAGTCATCTTTCGGCAAAATTAGTATCAAAGAAAGTAGTTGTTTCGTAGAAAGTAGTTCGAAGAAAGTACTAGTGCTCGAATAAATGAGTGTGTTTGTGTGAAGGCGCCCTTGCAAAGTTCCCCATTTAGTTAACAGGAATGGCCGAATGGAAAATCGGCGCTTCAGTGGAAACATACGTTACAAAAAACTCATCAATTTCTAAAAAACTATTTGCTTAAATACAAAGATGTACATGCATTTGTAGTCGTCTCTTTAAGCCTATTACGATACGCTAAAATTTAGCATATGGTTATATTAAAAAAATTGACGAAATGTGCTGTAATCAGGTAGCCCCTGATTATGCAATCGACTATCTAAACTCCATTTTCGTATCTTGCATGGTTGAGGAGATACAAGGGGTGTTAACACTTAGTTGTTCCACCCTGTATAGTGCGAATAGTTATTTAATGAAGCAAAAGTTCAACACCAAAATTTTGACGTAGTTACTTGTTTGAGGGATTCCTGATGTAGAAAAAAGTATTATTTTTAAGGACATTTTCCCTTGTTTGTTAACATCATCAAGGCTGTAGGACGTAAACCGTACAGAAGATTCCCCCCTCAAAGAAATATTTCCACTGACCATTTTCAAGGACCTGAAATTTGAAACGGTGTTTTTAGTGTTTGGAAGTACTTTTCTTGAATCTCCAAGTAAAATTTCAGTTTTTTCTAAAACAAATCGCTAATTTTTAAAGTTTTTGCTCCAATAGAGCCACGTCGCGCTTAAAAAAAGTACTAAACCTACGTGACTCACTGCTTTTACAGAACTGATAAAGCATGTGCTCTGTCGGAACACTAATATGTATTGGAACCATCGTGAGGAAAACATTTTATTGGTCCGCTTTATGGGATTTCGGCACGTTGCGTTCTCTGCGCCAGTGCGTAAAACAATTATCATGCCTTTTGTGGCAACGTAGGTTAATGGGAGCGTTAAAGCTGCAAGCTGCCCCTCGATATAGAGCATTCCAGCGCATTCCTTTGCGGATTTCTCCAGTTTATATCCAGCTGTCAGAAGAGTTCGAGCTGTGCGAATTATGTGTTCGGAACTCCCAATTTATTCAAAACATTAATATGCACGGAAACCTTCACCATGTTAACGTTTCTCCCTCACTACTGAATTCTGCTTAGGGGATGAGGGAATATTAAGTAACCGCGGTTGCACCACTTTGTGTATCCAGAGCAGAGATGTCAGGGCGGCGGGGCAAGGTATCTTCCTCTCTAGACTTCCCGCTCTTTGCGTCCCTAACAACTGGCCCGAGAGTTAAAAGTAACAGTTGTACAATTTGCTCCGAAGAGGCGGTCATCACTGGATCCCTGGCCCTTGACCTTGATGTTTTGTAGTGAGTTCACAGTTGTTGCCCCAAATTTAGCTATATTAATTCCCATTTCTTCAACTAAAATAAAAAATGATCCATTAAAATTTAGTAATAAATCAGTCAGATTTCAAATTATAAATTGAGAAAAAATTAAACATTTTGAATCCAAAGTACCTTGATTTTGTAATTGTGTTTACATAAGAGTGCAATAATTGCAATAACTTTTTACGTTCTGGTTGGGAGGAAAGACAGAGGAAGATCCTTACCTATTGAAATCAAGTTTTTCAAGTGGGAGTTCTTACAGCCAATCACATGCTTGCAATGAACACATCACAAATTGTAAATTTTGTCACATGTTCATTTTGAACTGCTTGTGAACAAATTGTGAAAGGTATGTTAAATGCACAATTTTATGTAGATTTATGTTGAAGTGCTGAGGCAAGGTGAATACAAACTGTGTAGATCCTCTTGGGTCAGGAGCGAACCAATCAATGTCGAGGCGTCAATGGGGCAATGGGCAATGGCGTAGCGGTCGTAAGACACACGGCGCTGACTTGGGGAAGTTTCGTTAGCATATATACGTTCAAGTCAAATGGCACCCCTCGCACTTGTACTTGATTTGGAGGCGAACCTCGGGGTGAGGACCTAGGCGGTGGCCTTTACCTGCGCCCTCCTCAAGGGTACAAGTACCCCTTCCGGCAAATATACGGATCCCGCCGGAAAGTAGTTTACCCTCACGGTAACCTCCCCACACAATGCCTGGGTCTAAGGCCGCTCTGCCAGCTCAGAGCTACTAGCTATCCGGGCTAGTACCGGAGTCAATATCGCCTGTTTGACGACGCACCACTCACATGCGCCGGGACACCAAGTCCCTCCTCTATGCCCAGAGTATCGGGCCACTGCCACGACGAAGCCAAGAGCCCAACTGGGGGCCACCCGAACCAAGATCCGGGAGGCTCGGGGTCCCCATCCCGTCTCCCCACTGCTTGCACCTTCAGGCTAACGATGTGGGCTGGACCGTAACCAAGGCAACCTGACGGTAGGTAATGTCCCGCCGGACTTGTATTTGTGGATGCCAGAGTACCATAGGTCTCCTTCACCCAATCCTGCCTTAAGGTCGGCGCGCCAGGTGTCCAACTGGTGGGTCGCCGGGTTGAACCGTCGACCAGGAGCTTAGCATCACTTGCTCACTGCCACCACCTTGAGACTAACGACGTGAGTATCGCCGTGAAACTAGAGGTCCGGGTGGTCGTCTCCAACTCTCCATTAGAAGTCGTGTCCACCTACGCAGCCACGGACACCCCCCTGCGGGGAGTTTCGTTAGCAGACCAGAGAGCGTATGGAGCTATGTGGTTGAGAGCCAAACCGTTGCCACGCTTTTAAAAACTCAATTTATTTTTAGTTTTTTGCGCAACACAGCAAGATTCAAGTTATGTTATAATTTGTAGTCACTAATCAGGCTGTCAGGCATATTCAGACATTGCACTGTATATACTGTATATATGGAGGCGTTTTCGTATAGTGGTACACGTTCATTGACACTCACTTCGAGATATTGAGCTCTAAATTTAAATGATTATAAAAACATCGTGGATGAAGTTACACAAAAAACTGTGCGTTTTTCTTTCATAAGATATTTAATTGTTCGTCTAAAGATGATATGAATAAGCATACTGTGTGCTTCGTGGAATTTTTGGGGTGTAAAGGAGTTATACCACCGTAAAAATTAGGTTGGTGGGGTCAAGTCGGTAGAGGTACTTTTAAGAAAAGTTTGAAATGAAGACAATATCGATTTATTAAAGCATATTAAATATAAATTTAATATTACTGTTAAGACACATTTAGTTTTCTTCATCTTCTTGAAATCGTCGAGTTCCTACCTGCAGATCAGTAAAATAACGCTTGAAATGAATGGAAAAAATTAGATATATCCTATTTCTTCTCATACACCTTTCTTTGCTGGTTCTAGAAGAGGGATATTTAAGTTTTTGAAAACTTTAGTTCTTCCTCATCCACTGCTGGTTTGAAAGTTTACTGAGTAGAAACCAATGTCTTGATTTAAGATTTACTTGTACATATTTATAAAAAACGTCTGTTTGACAAATCTAATCCATCTAATTTTTAGCCAGTTACAGATACCATTTTGTTCATTTTTCTTCCTTTTTGTACAGACGTTTGAAGGTCTCTTAATACATAGACCATTACTTTTAATTTGTGTGTTAAATAAACAATGTGCCACATAATTATATTATTTTTGTTCCTATAACAAAATCTGGAACAAGATCTTTATCATCAAATTGCTGCGGACGCTATAAATATCTTAAAATCTCTCATCGCGAGACTTGTAGAAAACCACGTAGCCGTACCACCAGAGTTGTACCACTATCAAAATAAATAGATTGCATTATTATTGGATGTTCCCAACAACGCGGTGACTGATACATGCCAGTCTTTAGAAAGTTACGGGAGCTCAAATTTCGGATAAATTTTGTTCGGAATACGAGTAAATCCCAGAGCACTGATGACTTTACGTAAGACCAGTGTTTTTACGCCCGACATCCGATTTATCTCTATTGCTAAACTCGTGTGTTTAAAAGTGTCTCTGCCTCCTTGTTTACGACGTTCTGATCGCATGTCACAGCAACATCTAGAAGTAGACACGTTTTTCTCCGAATCTCCGATGACATAATTAGGTTTGATGTTTTCGTACGATTCTGAATTTGCATTTTCCCTTTTTAAACGACATAAATGATTGGTATTTGTTCATATCAACCTTGTACATTATAATAATTATTAAAACTAATGTACCCATGCGAGAACTCTCGCATGCTATACCGCCCCCACTTTCTTATTTTTTCATTTCCATATTAAGCCTGTAATATATTTCAAGACCCTCTTATCCTCCGTCTCTTGTTCTACATGTTACCTTGTTATTGATAACAATGTTTTACACCCTTGTCAATACAAACAATTCCTATTTAACTTTATTGTTGAGTAAAGAGGTACACCCGTGTAATTCAAACGCACAGAATGTCAAGTAATTAGTAATTTGACATGCAGTTGCAAATTCTACAGGCTCTGAAAAGGTGGGGTAGAATCCAGAAGGGTCGAACCAGCAAAAACGTAATACAATGTTCAAGAAGATCTCATGTAAATTACTGTAAATTACGGCGCAAGGAACGTTTCGTTAAGGCCCTTGGCCTCAAAATTTTCGTTTCTAAGGACCTAGAACGAACGCTTCGTTTAAGTTATTTAACGATTCAAAACCCCTGACGTGTATTGCGGATTGTATTTACACGACTATTTCGATACGTTTTTAAAAAAATCCTCAACATTTGTAAAGTCAAAGTGAAATTCGTCAAGTCTCCATGAAATTCTCTTTCTTTAGAGGCATCATTTATAGAGATTAATTGCATGTGAGACCCGCAAAGGGAAGGTATACTACTAAAATAATGTAGAAAACGATAACACTGGTACTCACTTTCTTGCCAAAGAAATTAAAGCCATTTTAGGGTATGTGTAATGCACAGATTCCAAGTATGGCGTTGGTTTTGGTAGATTTACTCTAGATTTTGAGATAATGAAAATCGCTTCGAAAAATATTATTTTATTTTATTGAGTACGGTCTATTCGTAAATTGCATAAAACTTGAAATAAATGTAACCAGATATGCCTATTTATACAAAATTAAACCCTTGAAATATTTAATATTAATATAGTAAATACATTTATATTTACAGTCTGCAAAGAATCACAAAACATTATAGGATATCCTATTATGCGGCAAATTAGGGCAATCACGTTGATGGCGCCTTTGTGTCTATCTTATCTGTCATTGTGTCTGCCATTGTGTCTGCCATTGTGTCTATCTCATCTGTCCTTTTATCTAACTTCCATTACCGCTATTTCTTGATGGAACCGCTCGCTTTGTTCCTCACACATCTTGCCAAGATTTTCTGGAAATTTGTCTAGACAGTTATGGAAATAGGGGGGACCTTAATGCTCAGAGTTGCACCCACATTTTAAAAGTTTTAAAGCAAATCTGGCACAAATTTTGGATACTTTTCTGCTTGGTGATTACTCAAAAAATTTCTTGACAACTATGACAAAGCCTATACAAATAACTAGTAAAGTATTTTCGCTTCCAGTGTCAGACATGTCTTTTCTTTTAGTCAGAATGGTAAAATTTAAACTGCTTTGTTTGGCAAATTAAGGTCACTTATTAAATCACTGAGTTTATCTTAGGAGAAGTGCTCTTTTGCAATAATACTTCCATCGTATTCATTGCCACTGATAACTCTTGAATTGCACCCCAGAATCAGTATATCTTTAGTATCAGACACAAGACTTCCAGTGAGTATAGTGAACATCAGGTCTATGTGGCACAGGTCGCTTTGTTGATTCCAAATAAGGGTTCTCGCTGTTATTTTTCTTGTAACGATTGCAGGCTTTTCCGTTTACAGAACGAAAATAACAATCATCATGATTTTAGGGCTTTCGCCATACCATCAGTGCCACTCATCAGTTTTCCACGACGGAGACGCTCCACACAAGTTTAGCATGCCACATCAGGAGCCCACGACTTATCTTGATCACCCAGTATTATACCAAAATATTTTTATTCAAAGTTTGTAATATTTCTTTTCTGTTTCAGTAGCGTAAATTCCCCACAAATGTTGTCAAATACATTAAAGTCGTTCAAACAAGGTCTTCCTGAAGAACTCATTGTTTTGTAACAAAAGAAAATGTATTAATAAAACGAAGCTCAATTAAAGAATACAGAAAATAATGTTATTCAATGTTTAAAATTAAAAAAAACAGTGTTTGTATAATGATGGATATTTGCATTACACGCTGTGAGTTTTGTGATAGTATCATTCATTACAATGTTTGTAGCACAAAAAATGGAGCCAATTCAGCGAAACTAATGACATATCTGGATTCAGCGTACCCGATTTACTATAAATTCGTTGCAAAATCCTGGGCAAGTGGAAAAAAAGGTTTTTTTGTTTAGCAGTGTAATTATTGTAAATATTATAATTATTATAATTAGACAACATTTCTGAATGAATTATATTAAATAGGTTAATATTCTCAACACTATTGAGAAACACCAACTCGCAGCACGCCTACGACAATAAGACAAACAAAAGAGCATGATCAGGCGATTTTTGTAGTAAAAGAAATCAAAAGTGCCAACTAAAGTTGTAGTTTCTGCTACATCTCATATTTTAATTGCACTTGTTAGTGGGAGTTAAGGGAAGAAGAAGAAGAAGAAGAAGAAGAAATGTTCAATTCAAAATATTATATACGAGGGATTCGAAAACTTGTGGATCTTGTACAGGGCAACATTGATAATGTGCTTCAGATCTAGTATTCACCCATTGCAACAGGCGAAGAGTTCTTTTCTGTAATCAGTCTAATGGGTGTTAAGCGAGCGGTTCGTGAGGGTCTGTGACGAAAGGTAGACGGCAGGGGTCACCACTTTGTCGCAAGCGAAACTGCCACCTAAGCGAAGACTTTTCTTCCGTTTGCAGAAGATTAAGGCTTCGGGACGAGAGCCTTTGTGACGTCGTTTCCTTTCCGCCCCATAAGTCAGAAGCAGTAAAAGGTCCGCCGCGAGTCTACGAACATTTAGTTTGTCTTTGCATAATTTGGACCTGTTTCACTCTTAGGGTCTTTGTCGTCGAAGTGTAATGTTGTTCATCCGCAGCTCAGTGAATCTGCGAATTCATCAGTGTATATTAAAAGAGCCAGTGGCGGTTCGTGACTTCAAACGTTTGAAAAGTAAAGTCATAGTGTTTCACAAAGAAATAGCAAAATGGTCCATTTGGAGTGTGCTTCTGCTTTTTAACACCGAACTGACTCCGTCAAGGTGAATGCATCGAATGATTTGTCAACATCGAACGCGTCATTGTTTTACTCCATGCTAGAATCGTTGTAGATTTTTCAAAAAGAGGATTCATTGATTATTCCGGGAGCGTTAACTGCTGATGTCATTAGTCCCATAAGTGTAGTGCTTGGTTTTATCGCGGGATGTAGCAGTGATATTTCCTCGCTGGATGGCCAAGACCCAATGCCGACTTACCTGTAGGCTTGCGAAATCTTTCCCCATCCATCAGAGGGGGGGGGGAACAAACTAAATGTTCATCCAACTACCCCAGCCGGGACAAGCGATTCATGTTGTATTGTAGTGCATGTAAATGTGAATGTGTTTAAGTAAGGGGTGAGGATAGGACAAGGAGAAGGAAGGAAAGATTGCTCGCGATCCCTGGCCAATTTGTTAGGGTCCGGCATTCATCTGGTTTTAATCGGAGAGCCACGGAAAACAAAAGATTACAGCAGCCGGCCGCTGGAATTCTTTTCTATACCGCGGCTGAACGCTAGCAACTACCTGGCTTTTGTCAAAAATTCTGCTGTCGTCGGAATTCGAACCCTAGGACCTCCCGGACAGAGGCCTTGCAGAGAGAAATCGATGCCTTGAGCCACCTGAGCCGCTCAAAAACAGGGTGTCATACACAACTCACACAATGAGGTGGCCTACGTTCAGAAATCCGAAGACGGTTTTGAATCATCCTGAAGAGCATTTGAAATTCGACGTTTAGTGCATTGCTTTAACCTCCTCACTCTTCGCGTCCAGTCGGCTGGACAGTTTTTGTCGCAGTTTTTCTGTACTTCCGTTATGATTAGGGTATTGGAAATCGTGTGTTTATCATGCTGGACATTTCGATTATGAATTATATTTTTTTTGGTTTGTGTGCGACTGTTGTAGATATTGGCTGCACTGCAAGCTTCAAAATCTCGTCGAGAGGGAAGGTTGTCAGGGCGGATGTGCTCATGTTATAATTTTTTATTAGGTTAATAAAGATTGCAAATAAAGGGACGGAAAGTGTATTTATTCTACAATATCATACTTACGTTTTGGTGTATTTAATAATAATCAACTTACGAAGAGCTTACGGAACACCTTGTTGCTAGTGATTTTGAAGGTGCATCATCTGATGAAGACGTGGAAGACAGTAAGTTTCAAAGTTGGTCTTGTTGCGAAGAGGATAAGTGAGATGACCAGTAGAAAATACAGAACCACATATACCTAAGGTGTGTTTCCTGATAGTTTTCGTTTAGCAAGATTCTGTACTGATATTGAACAATTATTATTGACAAGGGTACATTAAAATTGATACTTTGAAATATCTTTGTGCACCCAATAAAATGGAAATCCGACCAATAAAATGGAAAACTACAGAATTTTATTCGGATGTTTATTTAGTTGATGACGACGAATGGAATATGGGAGATTGCTTTCCTCTTGATTATTTTTATCAATATTTTGATGATTCATTCTGGAACCCTGTAGAAGATCAAAGCAAGAGAAGAGCTCTTCAGACTAAGCTGTCAAAACCTGTGAGAGCAAGAGCCGCAGAAGAATACAAGAAATTAGTAGGTGCCCACATAATTACAGACCTGGATCAGCGGTTGCCAACTCAATGATCTGTGACGTCACCGAAATCCACACTCTTGCTCCGAAACGACCGACCGAGCAAAGGTAGAGCAAGCGCACAGTGTTCCAATGATGGTACGGAAGTGGGAGAAAATGTTCGCTTGAAAAATCGATAATTACGATTTTTCACTGGTAATTATTATTTATAATGTTTATTATTTAATAACAATTCGAAGAATTATATAATAGAAAATACATTATTACCTAACTTAAAACAATATCCAACTCTTTATCATAAACAGTACTGTAATTCCACTTCCATTATTGTATTAGATAACATTTTTGGAAAAGACACTTTTCACATTTTAGGACAATAATATTTTATACAGTATATATAATATAACGAATTAGTTCGTTTTGAAACAATAATTAATGTTAATAAATAGGTAACAAATTGGTATGCGGTAGGGGTCACGTCAGAGAATTTTGACCCCAGGCTTTATTATTGACGTACAGTTTTCTTTCATAATGTTGTAAGTCCTCGTGATTTTCAGTATCTTTTCCATAATCGTCAATCTGCAAATTCCTTTACTTATTTCATGATTGCGAGCTGTTCCAATTCTCATAATTTATTTTAATCTCGCAGATTTCTCTGGATCGCAAAGCTACGTAATGCATCAGTAAATTGGGCTTTTTAACGTACTGCAGTTCTTTCGAACACACTAAATACTTCGCCATTGTTCCAGTATCTACGAAAGGATACTTTTCTTCCCTAACAGAAAGAAAATTGACGAGTGTAGATAGTTTCCCTCTCATGATGCCTGAAACACCGGCAAAGGCACACTGTTTTCGGTACCAACCGCCGTCTGCCCCTCCTTCTCTCCCCCATTCGCTCGCGCCGCTTCTCCGAGTGCCTTATCTCGAAGGGGAAACAGTGCTCCGACGTCATTCCTTGTCCAGTTGGCAATCATTGCTCTAGATGAAAACCAAACGTTGACCATGCAATTTTGAACAAAACGAAAAATGATACCACTAGCCATTCCAAACAATTGCCATTTTCTGGCGCGCGATTACGAATAACTTCGTAAGACGAGAAAGTAACAAGAGACAGTCGCAAGACAGGCGCACATCCCAATCTGTGCAGTACAAGGCAGTGAAAAATTCATGAGATACAGCAACGTTCACTGCACTGAAAAGAAAACTATTTAAAGTGCATTTCATGTATTTTTCAAGGCATTTCTCTGTGTAAACAAGGACAGGTAGTACTTTTTAATTTCACACTTGATTTTCAGAATTTTTTAAAAATTATTAGAAAACGTTTTGGTATTGTTATTTGAGTATGAAAAAATAATTTGTTGATATTAAATATTATATATTATGGATAAAGCACAATAAATGCATACTATTAAAATTGTATGCATAAAAATTGTATGCCTATATTATTCCCGATTCTTAAAATTCTTAGTGTTCCCTTATACAGACCAACCTAGAACCTGAGGTCCAGCAAACTGAACATGAAATTTCTAAAAATGGGAAACATAAAATTTGGAAAAGATATTTTTATTACCAATACGATCATATAAGTTAGACATGCCTAGAAATGTTCTTAAATTTGAAAATGTTTAGTATTTGAACTGAGGAGGGAATGCAGTTTTAAAGATATATTGCGGTTAAAATGCTACTAGTAAGTCTACCAACATAATAATTTAATATTAAATCAGCCCAACCCTTGAGGTGTATGAATGAATAATAGTTTCCAAATTATCAGTATACTATTCCTTCTACTAATTATTCTATCACTAACTGATTACATCGCACAGCAGAAAGTGCCGTAGGAAAGTGAGGACAGAAACTTCTGCATATCCACAACAATAATTAATTTTCGTATTTACCAAGATCTTTAGGGCTGGTAAATACACACAGTACAGTTTTCGTGCAGATTGGACGTACAGAACACGTGCAGACCAGACTGCACGATTTCTGCCTGAAAACTTTTAAGCATGTTCATAATTTTTCATGCATAAAGCTTAGTTTTGACTCAAGTGTCTCTAGCGGCAAAATCGTTCACAACAGATTTGTTAACCCACGCGACGGTAATCGGCCATTTCGATTTTGTGGTTATGTGTGTCAAAGTGCGATTGTGTCAAGTGATATTATGATAAACTACCTCTTTCCCCATTCCCGCTTTCCTATTTTTCTTCTTTATGCTTTGCCAATACTTTATAAAGATCTTAGCAAGAACGCACATACAGCCACTTTTTTTAGGCGTAATTCAGTTGTTTTCCCGTAGATCCGAGCTCCCGTAGAAACTTGCAGCGATTCAACTTGCAGCGATTCGTACACAATTCATACAGAAAACGTACAGATCAAGTATGCACGACTTTTGGCTTTTATACTTCTAGTTTGAGATCCTGATGTTTCTGTACAGAAACTGTTTGAGAATATGCATGGAAACTATACCGTGTTACAGAAATTATATATATGTATGTGTATATGTAGTATATATGTATATACATGTGTATATATACTAGCTGACTCAGTAAATGTTGTTTTGCCATATTAATTATTCCTAGGATTATTTTAGTAGAAAAAAATTACTAACTTATTGTCAGTGTTTGAGGATGTGGTATACATGAGTTGAAGAGGCATGGAGCGCTGTGAACGATGATGAAATATAATAATAACACAATACCAAACATTTATATTTTAATTTATTGTAATTTATTTTCTGAAATGATATACATTGCTAATTATAATAATTTTACTAAAAAAACACATCAATCCCTCAACGCAATAGAGTGTACAATATTTTTTGTTATCCCATCTTTAACTAACATAAATAAACTGGATGGTCTGCCCACTCGAGAGCATGCCACATATAATTGGTCGTGTGAAAAAATGGTGTGCTCATAAATAAGCCACAAACAGACATTGTTTGGCTTGAGACTTATTGACGGTCATCGCAAATGCCAATCTTAAAGGAAATTGAAGACGTTGAAATTGAATTGGCAAATCTGTGGGTATGATAGGGATCCATGGCAGTAATATATTCTCACCTCAAAATTTGCCATTTAAAATGATGGCTTCAACAACGTGTTTCATTACAGCCCTGCAAATTAATAATAAATTATTTAAAATTACACCGAAATAGAAAAATGATAATTGTAAAATTACGATTAACGCCCACACATTAAAAATAATGGCCGAAAACTGTAGTGCGTGAGAAACGGCTTATTGTGTGAGAGATCTCATCCCTACTCCGTGCTGCTTACTGGGTCAGAAGCAATGTTGCCAGATGTGAAACATCCGATTGCGAAGTTTTATGTTCGAAAATGCGGATTTCTTCTAATGAATGCAGATTTAGTAATATAATTATTAGTAATATTAATTAAATAAATGCGATATTGTCTCACTATACTTGTTCTATGTTTGTTCTCACTATATATAATGTTTTCGATTCACCCAAGAAATTAAAAATATAAAATATCAATATTTTTGTTATAAATGTACTTTCAATTTATTTCTAATCTCAGTTTAATATGAAGCCGAGTAACGTGATTTCAACATTTTTAATTTCAAAATCCCGCGAAGTGCATCATCTCTCCGGCTTCAATAAACGCAGTAAGAATGCGAACGACGATCCGTATTCTTATTTGGCGTATTCGGAAACGACTAACCAACAGGTCATCTATTTGTTCTCTGAATCTCTAATAGTAAGACAATAAATGACAGAGTTCACGACAGCACCTAGGTGCGTGATCATCTATTTTCGAATATGCCAATTGGATAAAACCCTAATGATTGGTAGATGATTAGTGTTTTATTGCTCTCTACTTTAATCGAATAGAGAGAGACAGCATTTTGAACATTCAAACTTTGTCATCCATAGTTAGCGGGACATCTAACGATCGATGTAATAACTAAGGAAATGAAAAAAAATGGATTTTAATCTACTATCATGGAAATGCAGATTGTTTAGGCATCCTCATCGCTTAACGCGGGCTAGCTATTAAAAATGCGGTATAAAATGCGGAAATACGGTACATCTGGTAACACTGGGCAGAAGTGACGCCGGTAGATGCCTTGCGGGGATACTGATCAAGTGATAATTACATCATTTCATCATGTAATTGTATCAGGGGTTTCTTTACCTATTGTTGCACTAAATGGCAATAAAAACGAAATACTAAACATTAAAAGACGGCAGGAGAAAATAATTAACAATAATAAATAAATCTTCTCTAAAGAACAATCATTTAAAAAATTGTTATAAAATACATGTACACATTTTTAACTGTTCAACAATGAATTGTTCCCCATTTTCTACATCCGAGAATTTAATATCAACTTCCGAAGGCTAACTAAACATTAATTAATTTAAGCGAATTAAACATTTCACAGTAACAAACATAACAAATTATTAAAACAACGTCCAATGTCATATCTACCTGTAGTCAAATAATAATTGCTGTGCTTTTTTTCCTGCTAATTATAGAATTAATGATATATTAGTATCCAATATGCTTAAGACTCCTTAAACCTAACGCAACAATGTATCGCGGTGTCAAAGAATACAAAAAACTTTAACAATTTCACAAAAATCTTGCATTGCTATGAAAACACAAAATAAAAGGTACACACTGACTAGGCGAGTCTAGTCAGTGTGTACCTTTCATTTTGTAAGAAAAATTAAATTAATGTAAACATTGCAGAATGTATTGAAGGTTACGAGGCACACATGCCTAAATTTTTCAAACCAAACTACTCTCATAGTACCACAGCTCCTCCTATTTATACAGCTGTCTAGTAAAGGGTCTCAATGCACATAGAAAAAATGCCTTTCGAAGACGGGAATGCTTCACGCCAAAGTTTTTTTAGCATTCCCGTGTGGAGCGATAAGCTGCCCACCGCACTGGCCATTCCGTCCTGGCCCAACTCCACCAGCACTCTCCCCCGCTAACCACGCCAGCTCTGACACCGCCCCGAGAATGATGCCGGGCGCATGGCAGGGGGTGGTTAGCCGGCCGGCCGGGGGAGGGGCGGACGGTCGGTGGCGGGGGGAGATACGGGCGGCGACGGTAGTGGTGGTGGCAGCGGCGCCGGCAACGGCGGCGGCGGCGGCAGTGACGGTGACGGTGGTGATGTCGACGTCACATCATCGGTGTCGGCGGCGATGGTGAAGCCGCGCGGCGGAATACGACGCCCCATGCTTAGAGGCGCGGGGGAACAATGATTAATTAATTTCTTAATTAATTAATTTTTTAGTGGGACGCGCGAACTTTGAATTTGGCGCCCCCATAACACACTGGTGCAGCATGGAACTCCCATAATTTGGCGGGAGTACCACAAAGAGTGCCCAGGTGGGCGGAAGTCACAGGAACTTTGTGACCGATCCTTTGCGCCGACCAAAATGTGCTAACACGCGGAGACAAACATTTTTCTAGCTGAGCCCGGCGGACGTTGTTCTGCCATTCTATTTCCTCTTTCTCCGTCTCTCTTTCTTTCCCCGTCTTTCTCCGTCTCTCTCTTTTTCTCGTCTCTCGCTTTCTCCGTCTCTCTCTCTCTTTCACCGTCTGTCTCCGTGTTATTCACATTTAATAGCAGTCTGCACATCGCTGAGCAGGTGCGTAAAATGGAGAACCACCGTGTAGCGTGTGAAATACCGCTGTGTGAAATACCTACCGTGTGTAGCGGGTTGCCTAAAAAGTCCGTAAAATTAAAAAAAATGCACCACCCTTATCACTAAGAGGTACAAAAACTGATAACAGCCTCTTCTCAGACCTACTGAATATACATATAACATTTCATCAAAACCAGTCAAGCCGTTTCGGAGGAGTATGGTAACTAAAACTGTGACACGAAAATTTTATATATATTTTGACCGTATGGTCCAAAGACCGATTATTACATAAACAACGACATTCAAAATTGGCGCGTGAAGGACGGGTCAATCGCTGGGAAAATCAACCTGGTCAATGAACGAAATCAATGAATCACGGATTCAATCGAACGATGGAAGGAAGGCGGAAGGTCAGTTGGTTGAGGATAGTCGAGAGGCACGGACGAAAAGATGGCGATGCGAACGTAATGCGGAGACGAGCGGAGAGAAATCGGTTGTGATCGAGTCAATGTGGACAATAGAAACAACGAGCGTTACGAAATAGGTGAGGAGAGTGACTGATGTTTATCGTGAGTGTGAACGAAAAACTATAATAATAGAAATTAGTGAAGTAAGTTCAAGGTTTCGTGGACACGTGTGTGCTACGGTGATCATGACATGATGATGTGGAAATTTGGACAGTGATGGTAATAAGAATGATTTCGGACGATCTAGTGCGGTGAAGAAGATACGAGAAAAGAATACTTTCGTTACGGAGAGGTGTTAGGACATTTGAGAAGAGAAACCGCGCATCTTGTAATCACTAACTTGTCGATACAATTACGTATGCGCGATACAGTGGTGCAGAATTCTACGATTAGAAGCCGTAATTCCAATACTTGTGCAAAGGAGTTGGCGGCGAGATAGCGCAGGCGTGGGATTATGAACTGTTGTAATACGCAGTAAAATTGATTGTTAATTGGTTGTGCCGGGAGCTCCCGTGAAATCATAATCCGAATAAGGGTATAAAAGGGAACGATTAGAATAAGGATTGTATGACAATTAGAAACATAACCAGATAAATATCATGAAAATTGGTCAGTTAATTGTTCAGTGATGATCAGTAATAATTCGAATGTAATGTTAATTGTTTCATTTCAGTGTTTCCGCGCCGGAGCAGTTCCCCGCTGGGGGAGATACCTGAAGAGGAAATTCTATAAACCGACATGTAAGTCTGCGCTGGACGTCGCCACCCAGCCGAGGAAGACCAACGCTACGTCTGTGAAAAGCGTGTAAGCCAGCACACGTAAATATAATGTACTGAAGTCGGCAACTGCGGCTCGTGGCACATGTTCCAGATATTTAGATGAAAAAACAATTACGTGCGTCAAGTTGTTAAAAAATATAACAAAGTTGAATGTTTTAGTATTATTTACACATCATTAGTAACATAGTGTCTGGAACCTAATGTAAACGACGTTACAACAAATTCGTTAAATTATCCTTCAATTCAATATGTTTTCTATGAAATTGTATTGTAGATAATTGTATTGTAAATATTATAAACTTAATATTTTAAGAAATGCATTTTATTATCATAGAAATAGTAGAATACATTCATTCGTTTTGTAAAGGTAGTAAAATGCTCTGTTTGCTTGGTGGTCTCAATAACTGTTATTGTAAATTCCTCGTTAGAATTCGAAAGGGCTATGGTTGGAATCCAACAAAGACCCAACGTTTTTTACCGTTTTATCATTTATGACTAAACTTAAAACTATCAAACAAGTCAATTTAATGGAAAATAGTGTTTGTAATTTAAATATTTCTTGCTGCATATTTTGGCACATCCTTTAAAATAATCAATGAGCTGCTTCTGAATATAAATGTTCAATAACTGTAATTTAATATGAACCCGTTACCAATCATATTAAAATGTTTTTTACTTATTGTTGATAAATAAACGAAGTTTTTTATTGTATTAGCTCCTTTTTTCATTACCATAGTTCCGTACACACCGAAAAGTCTTTGAAAATTATTAAAAATTATTTTCTAGACATTCGAAATAGTAGGTACTATACCACTTGGCCGATCCTGGCAAAATTAAATCCTCTAGCAACTTAGCACAATCAAAATTTCGATTTAACTTACTGGATAAGATTGCGGATATTGTATTTATTGTATGGTATTCAAATCAAATGTCAAAATTTGCGCACTAGCGCCCCTAGGGAAAGCAATGACAACTACCCTAGGTATACTTGCCCACGACAAGTCTCGCAAGTAGGTTGATTGATTGATTTGTTTCTGGGTGCGTCAACTACTTTGGTCATTAGTCCCGTCAGTGTAGTGCATGTTTTTCTTCGGGAGGTGGCGATGAACTTTTCCCCGCTGGATGGCGAGATCTGGCGTCGACCTACCGTCGACTAGCGGGGTTTCCCCTCTACTATAAGTATCTCCCACCGGCGGGGCACCGCCCCGGCCGGGACAAACTGTAAGCTCCTGACCAGTCTCCCGGCATGTGTGGTAGTGTAGTGCATGTTAGTGTAAGTGTGTGTGTAAGGGGAGAGGATAGGACAAGGAAGAGGAAGGAAAGATCGCGCGCGCCGTCCGTGGCCCGTTTGTTAGGGTACTGCACCGGCATTCGCCTGGTGTTGATCGGAGAAACCACGGAAAACTACCGATCAGAGCAGCCGGCCGCTAGAATCCTCCTCTAGACAGCGACTGAACTCGACCTAGCTGACAAGCTAGTGTCGGAAATCTTGCCGCTGTCGGGACCCGAACCTAGGACTTCCCGGTCAGAGGGACTGCAGTACATCAGGTTGATGCACTGAGCCATCTCTCCCGGTCGCAAGAAAGTGCTAGGGGCTTCTCGAGTCTAGCCTATGCACTAATTGGTGTATGGTAGTAGAGGAAGAAGAAGGTACTGTACGCGACATACATATGTTAATTGTATTTGTAGAGTACGGGTAAATATTACATACTTCTTTCTCACATGAAGGATATAAGTTTCAATTCAAACTTGATAATTTTGAAGAAAATTACTTTTCTATTAATTTTCTTTGAACGTTCTTTCTTTTGTAATTTCAATGTCACAGTAAAAATTACAAAAAGAACTTTTTTTAATTAATTTGCCAGAAATGGTCCTATATTGGATTCAAGGCGTGGCTTTTTCTCTGCGTTGAAAACTTTTAAAAGTACAGTCCCCTCTCCAAAATTATGTAGAGGAACAGATCTCTCTCTTTAAATCAATTCCATTCTTCCTTAGAGACCATTTCCGATATTCCATTGACTGTTTCTCTCGTAGTGATTGAATATTTCCCACTGGGGCGGATATTCTCTCCAAAGATTGAAAAGGAGATCGACCTTTACTCTCATAATGAGAATTTTTAAATCCCATCTTTCAATGGAAACGTCGGTATATTCTTCGAGAATAAGGCATGTTCGTTTTTGTGGAGAAAAAATTAAACGACACATTGTTATCACGTGTTGTTGGTAACTAATGTATTAGTGTGACATTACAGATTTCTATGTGGGTCATTGTGCTTTTTAATAAGTCCACGAAATTTATCTATGAATTCAATTTATTTGCGTATAATTAGAGATATTGACAATGTTTTAACGAGGAAATTTAGGTGAAATGAAATTCCCAGTAACATCAGTCATGTCGATATTTTTGTGGCATAAACACTTCGAATTATATTTTAAAATTTTTTTTTTTAATTTTATGCCTAATTCTAAACTTATATGATTTTCCATTTATGATTTCCTTATATATTATTTTAAAATAACGACTTCAGCATGTAATACAATAATATTACTAACAATTTTTTAAACGACTCAAAAGCTTTGGATATTATTTTTTACTACCGTCCTTAAAAAATATTGTTCCTATGATTCAAAATAACGGGAACTTTACTAAAAAATGTAACTTGGGCATTATAAGCCATTTACTGTTTCGTAAAGATTCAACGAAGAATAATTAAGTGTTTTATAGGTCATTTTTTCTAATTCGAAATATCATTGCTTCTTTCATATGGAAACACTAAAAACTGAAGAACATGTTTTTCCTAATCTTTCTTCTCTCACAAAGCAGCTGTAACAACGCTCAGCAGGCAAACAGGGCCAGTAGACGCGAGCTTAAACGTCAATAAATGTCAAATGTGGACGAGAGCTCCCGACATGAATGACAAGAGTTATGCATGCAAAAAACAGAATCCATCATGTAATTCCGAAAAAAATGGACAAGATCGATGAATCTAAACTTCACGTTGGAACGTTTAAACGAAGTGTCAGTCAGGAAGATTAAAATGGACAAACGATTTTTCCCTATGCTTCCGTTACCATGCAGAGAAAAATGTTGTTGTTCTTAGACTATTCCCACACATATTTACTTGTTTAAAACATAGTGTAACATTATTGAATTAATGTCTCTAATTTTATAGCAAAACGATGGTAAAACAATGGTCTAAAATACATTGGAGAAATTATTTTGAAATGATTTATCGTCTTTTTTTAATTTAACATCATTTACTTCCGTTTAAATGAGCCTAGAATTTTTTCAGAATGACCAATATGATCTGTTATATTGCTTTCCCTGTGATCTAATACATACAATAGTACATTATGAAACGATGATGTAAGGATGGGTATTAATACACGAGTATGAAATTTCGATAAATAGCGAGGAATGAGCGAGTATCGTAAACTTAACACGAGTCTATTAATACCCATTACATCGAGTTTCATACGGTACTTTTTCTACGACTTATGGTAACTTATATAAGTTAAACTTCTCCACTGAATCGTTTCCTGGCAGTCGACACTCAGGATTCGGTCAAGATTCCCAGAGGGCCGTGCCAAGTAATCGGACTGTTTTCGCTCGGAGAATCAATATATTTACAAAATATTAGCGAACCAGCCTGCCACTGGTAAGAAAAACTGACATTTATCATAAATTTGTTCAAACCAATTGCAGACATAAATAAATCCAGCTGTAACACACTCTGTACGTGTTTCACAGTTTCCCCTCCGGGGAGACTGTATTGGGCATTGAAATTATATGCTCCATCAAGACCTGCAAATAATGCAGAATAATAATTCAAACTTACCTGAAAATATTACATCTCCAAATTTGTTATCACAAGATATAATATATCAGTCACAAAATGCTTCTCTTCAATCAACATCGAATGCTGTCAATGTACCTCAAGCTACTCTCGGATTGATAGAAATGCAAACGGACAACCAGCCTCCCTTCATTTACACAGACATTTCGTATAATGCAAATAGAAGCCAGCCTCCTCTACAAGAAACAAATCCAGCCAAACGTCAAAAGTCATTGCCTCAAGATGTGATACATCAACCTCAAAATTCCTCTCTGCAATCAACATCTTCTACTACCATCAATGTTCTTCAAGCTGCTCCCGGATTAGAAGAAATGCCACCTAATAACCAATCTTACACAATCGTTACACACACTTCAGGTAATACAAATAATCAACCTCCTCTTCAAGAAGCAAATTCAGCCAAACGTCAAAAACAATGTAAACCAACCTATTCAATTCCAACATACTCCAGATACGACATCTTGAATGAAACTGCCGATCCTGATAACGAACTCTCTAACTCTGAAGTGAAAATTCCACCGTTTACAGTGATTGGAAAAAATTACCAGCTATTAATACAAGATATATCAAAAATTGTGCAACATGAATACACCACTAAGTCTCGCAAAAATGAAATAAAAATACAGTTCACATCTATTGACGACTTTAGGAACTTTCGCAAATTTAGTGAATCAAACAACATTCAATTTTATACATATCAAGATCCATCAAAAAAGTGTTTCCCTGTGATGCTTAAAAACATTCCTGCTTCAATTTCAGAAATAGACATTTATAATGAACTATTTAGGTTACAATATCCCATAATCAGTGTTAGAAGACTTTACGACAAATCCAGAAAACCTCTTCAAACGTGTGCTTTAGACCTACAAAACTCCAAAGAAGGTAAAGAAATTCTACACCTGAAAACCTTATTTCATTGCTTAGTGAATATTCAACCAAGAACTCAACGTTCTTCACCCATACAATGTAAAAACTGTCAACGATTTGATCACTCACAGGCAAACTGTCGTTTAACTCCCAGATGTGTCAAATGTAATCAGAATCACCACTATTCTCTTTGCAACAAACCTCAAAATTCACTTCCGATTTGTGTTAACTGTAACCAGAATCACACTGCTAATTATAGAGGATGCCCTTTTTTTAAACAAGCACTTAACAACAAAACTTCTAAATTCAATAATACTGCACAAGATACCATACATAATTTGGAAAATACAAATACACAGCCTAAAACCTTCACATTCCACAACACAGACTTTCCCCCACTTCAGAAACCACCTAATGCCTGGTCAAATACATATTCCAACACAGCTCGCAATTCTCAAAATATTAATAACATTAACACTTCTTCATTAAATATCTCACAATTAATTACCACAATAGTTACGCAAGTTATATCTTCACTAATACCACAAATTCAACAAATCATAGAATCACTTCTGAACAAACAAAATGTCTAAGAAAACTAACAGCATAACACTGCTCAATTGGAATGCCAATGGAATTAAAAGGCAGCATCAATTATTTGAACATTTTCTTTATTCCCACAACATCCAAATAGCATGTATCACCGAAACGCATCTCATCCCCAATGAAAAATTTTATTTACATGGATATAAAATATACAGATATGACAGAATTGACAATATAGCATCGGGTGGCGTAGCTATTATTATTTCTTCCAAACTCAAATCTTTTCTTATAAATACACCTATCACACCCTCCCTCGAATTCATTACAATAATAATCAATATCAATCAAATCCATTATCACCTTACAGTTGCGTATAAGCCTCCGAAGTATAATTTCCCGCTGACATATTTTAAAAGCATATTTAACAATACAACAGATAAAATCATACTGCTCGGAGATCTAAATTGTAAAAATCAAATCTGGGGAAGTCTTAATAATAATCCAAATGGTATAAAATTACACAAATTTATTGCTAATCATAATCTTCAAATTCATGCCCCTAATGAACCCACGTATTATTCATATAATGAAAATATCATCCCAGATATTTTAGATATACTAATCACACAAAACATAAACCTTCCAATTACTCAAAACGTATTACCTGAGCTTGATTCAGATCATTATCCAGTTATTATAAACATTTATTTCAACTCTCATATCACCTATTCTAACTCTTCTCCTATATTCCAAAAAGTAAATTGGAATAAATTTACATTAAATATTGAAAACAGCATTCAATTCCCCACAAATATATTATCAACTCATGACATAGACTCGTACATCACTTATTTCACGGATGCAATAAATCATAATTTACACATAAGTTCTAAATATATACCAAAAACTAATTTCGTAAATTATAAACCTCTACCTTTACCTATTATTAACCTTATTAAAACTAAGCACTCCCTAAGACGATTCTGGCAACAAACCAGGCGTAAAGATATTAAAACTAAACTAAACAAAATATCTAGGATTATAAAATCGAAACTGGAACAACATAAATTCAATGAATACAAAAACTTTATTAAACAAATTCATCCCCAATCAAAAAAGCTCTGGTCAACTCTTAAAAGAATCTGTAAAGAAAAAACATCTATTCCAATCCTTAAGCAACATTCTACTACAGCAATAAATGACTATGACAAAAGTCAATTACTAGGTCTTCATTTCCAAAATACGTTTACTCCTAATTCAACTACTAATATTCACTTTTACAATCTTGTTAGCAATTTTCTCTCTCTTCCAAATTTTAATGTTCCCCAAAATATTGATTATATTTCCCCTTCTGAAATTCATTCAATTATTAAAACACTAAAAACTCGCAAATCTCCAGGATTGGATACTATCAATAATCAAACACTCAAGTCACTAGGTAAAAGATCAATTGCTGCTTTTACTTCTATTCTAAATTCCGCATTGAGATTTAATTACTTTCCAACTACCTGGAAAACAGCAATCGTACTTCCCTTTTGTAAACCACAAAAAGATCCTAGAAACCCATCGAACTACCGACCTATTAGTTTACTTTCCTCTCTTTCCAAGATATTTGAAACCCTTATACATCACAGATTATTACACTTCACTACAATTAACAAAATTATTCCTCCCACTCAATTTGGCTTCACTCATCAGCATGCAACTACTCATCAACTTTTAAGACTAACAGAACATATTGAAAACTCCTTTCACCTAAAACAGCATACTATTGTATTATTACTGGATATCGAAAAAGCATTCGACAAAATTTGGCATCATGGTCTTATTTATAAATTATTCCAAATTGGAATTCCTACTTATTTGTTCAAAATAATTCAAAATTTTCTTTCTAATCGCACTTTTCGTGTCAAAATTAATTCCTCTTTTTCTCAACTATTTTCAATTGGCGCGGGCGTGCCCCAAGGGTCCTGTCTATCTCCTCTTCTTTTTAACATCTATCTCTCTGACATTCCCAACTTTACGTACTCAGAATTAGCCCTTTTTGCTGATGATACTGCATTCTTCATTAGTCATAAAAATTTAACAACTGCCAAAAATAGACTACAATCCGACCTTCTGCTTTATACAAATTGGACTTCTAAATGGCAGATTAAAATTAACATGAATAAATGTCAAGGTAAAATCTTCACACTCTGTAAACCAATCATCCCTGCAGAAATATTAATTCTTGATCAAGCTATACCCTGGATATCACCCAACACACCTATTAAATATCTTGGACTCCTCTTAGACACTAAACTTAAATGGAATGCCCATATTAAAAACATTATACATAAAACTAACACTAAAATTTATAAATTACACTCCCTTATTAATTATAAATCACCTATAAACATTCACTCAGCAAAATTAATATATACCACAATTATTCGTCCTACCCTTACTTATGCTTGCCCCATCTGGTCCAATGCTGCCAAAACCCATATAAATAAATTACAAATTCTCCAAAATAAATTCATCAGGAAAATATTTCACGCACCCTGGTATATTCCCAACTCTCAACTCCATAATGAACTGAAAATTGACACTATCAACTCCCTAATTCGTTCACAGAGCCTTAAATTTTTCAACTCCTTAGATGACTTACAACAGACCCTCACTTTCAATTTAGGTCAAACATATCATTTTCCTCGACGTATACTATCAAAATTTCCTAAAGATATATTTCATCCACCATAATTACTACATTTACAACATATTATCCTTCTATTCAAAATCCTTTTTACAAACTTTTTTTTTTCATAGCATAACCTTTTCAAAACTTTAATTGTTAATAATTCCTACTACAGGTTCCAGTGAGTATCAAATCGCCAGTTATTTGTTTGTAATGTCCAAACCCCTGAAAGACAAATATGTCGAACAGGTAGAAATAAATTAAAAAAAAAAAAAAAAGGATTCGGTCAAGGCCACCTAGCGGGCACCTCTCTATCCTACACGAACAGATGGCTTTGTTTTACCGGAGCGCTTGCGAGGGACTACAAAAGTTCCGGGATTAATATTCCGACGTCATAATTTTCGCATTTTCTTTCATTTCTTGAAATGCCAACACCACCAGAAAGAACCACCATTCACTAAATATTTTAAAGTAAAGAATTGGCTGGTTGCAGCCATCCAATGACAGCATTATACAATGGAAGTAGAAAAAATATTTTTCGTATTATATTTTCAACATTGTTTCCCTTTTTAAAGGTAGTTCTCCTATTGAAATTTGATAGCTATGCGTTCAGTTTTGCTCACAATGCTTTCTTACATTTTATGTTCTTTTTAATATCATTTAGTATCTAAAGTAATACACTTCTAAGAACTGGAACTGTTATGTAGATAATTAATATTACATATCAGGATAAACGACAAATTCTTGATGATTTTTCATTTTACCTGCATTATTGAGGTTTTACGTTTTATTTTTATAAATAATTTGAAACTTACCGAAAACATCGTTGAAAGTATTCATTACCATAATCGTGTGCAGCCTAAAACTAGAGGGAGGCAAGCAATATTTCCTTTATCCATTGACTTTTGTTCTGAAATCCCTTATCCCTTCATTTTTTAATTGACCTATTCATAACATTTTACTTGTACAAATATCTTCAGTCTATTTTTGAATATTTAAAATTTACTTTTAGGCAGGCCTTCAAGGATAGATTGAAAGATCATTCACGTTTTTACTTTCAATATTTTCAAATATTTTGCAATTTTGGATATTTATGTGTTGTTTTTTTGCAAACATTGAAAGTACATAAATATACAGAAAATAATTTTAATTATTCGAAAAATAGAGAGTTAACGAGTTAATAACTACAGGTCATCAAGGATCGACTTTTACAACAAAGTCCCAAAAATTATATTCCAAGCTGTAATAATTGTTTGCTGGTTGTAAATTTCGCCAGTTTGTACGATGCCTTCTATTGCGCCTAGTCTGCTAAACTAATTCCTGGATAACAATTTGTGAAGATTAATTTTACTACTGATGGGAAAATTGTACGGGGCAAGTGTACATCAACCTATGCTTTCCAAGTGGTTTTTAAAACTTTTGCATTGTTTTTAAAATTTGTATAGGAATATTTTTATCAATGTAAGTTCGTATTATGTAAGTGACTTTTATAATTAGAGTATTTTAATATTACATATTATATCCGATTTCACATATTTAATACATATTCTTACCTTTTTAATTACATATTTATGTACATATTTTGACGTTTCATACTACATATTTTTCCAGTCTCTACACATAAATGCGCTAACAATATACTGATAGGCTAATGTGTCGATGCGTTTGTTTTCACTGTGAACTTTAAAATGAATTGCATTAACTTTCATAATGGATTTAACTTATTTACGGAAATAACGGAAATGTTTATTACATAAGGCTTCGGGGTCAATTTCAAAATTTTCAGGTGGATCTTTCGCGAAGGCCAATTATTTGATGGTTGGTGGTGTGTCTTGGTGGCTAGTGTATGGTCGAATATGCGTCCCATTTGAAGCAAAGGGTAACCGGTTGTCGTCTGGTTAAAATCCCTAGAGAAAGAAAATAAATTTTTACTTACAACAGACCTGCACAACGCCTGTTGCCGCGGGTATTCTGTACTTACGAGCCGACCGTCTGCCCGCGACAGCGTCGAAAGTGCAAGTAGTGGGGAGTAGGAAGCTTTGCGGGAAGGGAAGTAGTGTGATGTAGCACGACGCGGCGCATAAATTGAATGCCTTGACGTCTAATACGAGTACAATGATGCAGGCTGCAAACGTATATGCCCACTTGTTTAAATTGATAACGTGTAATAGTTCAAGTTACAAAGGTAATAATTCACTGTTTAGTTTCTGTGAATTGCTGTGCATCCATCTTTATATCCACCACTGTATGTAGTTTTTTTTTATTTCAAAAAAAATATCATGCTCATTGTGACTCTTAAGCAATATTTTAAAGCAGTAACATTTTCAAAAACTTTATTATTTATTTCTAAGAAGCAAAAATTAAATTAATTTATTAAAATAATTAAATAAAATTAATAAATTTTATTTAATAAAAAAATTAATTAATTTAAAAAATATACATCTGGAATGTTATCTTTTCGAAATCATAGCAAAATGAAGAAAATTATGAGTGCAATCTCTCACATCAAGATTGATATAAATATGAAATATAGGCAATTCCATAAAAGGTAATGTTTAGCAGCACCTATATTTGTGACCATTTTCGCCATAATAAAACTTAATAGAAGAGATTAACGAGCTAACCTCTGTGACGATATGTTACGGACAATCATGAGTTTATCATGGGTCTTGTTATATAGAATGCAAAGGGCTTAATATGTTTATACGATGTCGTAAACAATGAATAAATAGTGTTCGTTGGTTTGAATTTAGAAATATAGGATGCACTCTTTTCAGAAATTAGAGCAAAAAATAATCACGAGTTTTTTCAAAAATAAAGTAAATATGTTACAGCTTTGATAGAACCGTCTTATTCAATTAAACATAGTTAATGAAAAATAATTTATTTCTGCCATCATAAAAAAATCAGTATAATAATTTTCTGCTTATCAAAACACTAAATTTGTGATTACACCGTAGCAAAGCTAATTACATTATCTACAAGTAATTATAATACTTGTAGTTAATACTTACAAATCAAATGTGTATAATTTGTAGTAGTTTTATATTTCACTGTCGTATATTGGAAACAAACGTTTACAACAGAATTCAAAAGGAAATATTACTTGAACAGTATGTGACAGCCATTTCTCGCCGATTGCTCTTTCAATTTACGCGCTAGAATGCGAATTGCGCCTTCTAATTGGTGGTCCCCCTCTTAGAATGAGTCTCATCCCCACCCTTCATCGATTTTCGCATTTGACCCCGAGCTGCTGGCGCGCAGATCTGACGTCAGTGAAAGTGTAAAATGCTGTACAGGCCTGACACATTCCTTCCTGGGGGAGATGTCTGAGGGCACTATCTGCATTGCAGTCCCTCTAACCGGCAGGTCCTAAATTCGCGTCCCGACGGAGGCAGGATTTTTGACACTAACTTGTCAGCTAGATGTAATTCAGCCGCTGTCTGGAGGAGAATTCTAGCGGCCGGCTGCTCTGATCAGTAGTTTTCCGTGATTTCTTCGATGAACACCAGGCGAATGCCGGAGCAGTACCCTAACAAACGGGCCACGGGCCTCGTGCGATCTTTCCTTCCTCTTCCTTGTTCTATCTTCACCCATTACTTATACACACACCCTCATTCATATACGCTACACTAGCACTTGTGCCGGGAGACCGGTCGGGAACTAAGAGCTTGTCCTGTCTCGGGCGGTGCCCCGGTGGTGAGAGAAACCTGGTTATGGAAAACTCCGCTAGCCGACCGTAGGGATCTCGCCATACTGCGTGAGAAGACTACGACCTCCTCCGAGCAGAAACATGCACTACAGTTACGAGACGAATGACCCTAATAGTAGATTATGCGCCTGGAATCACCAACTACGAATCAGTCATTCGTGAATTCCAGAGAGAAAGAAGGCCGGCAGTTTAGTTGAAATGAGGCGCACTTGGAAAGGGGCGCTTGAAGCGCAGGTAGTCTCGTTAGACTCTGGAACGGAGGTCACCTCGCACTGCTGGCGCCCCGGGCGGGTTAGCGCGCGGTAGATATAATGAGGGCGCAATGGCGTCTTAATTTCACGCGATCCGCGCAAAAGCGCTCGCTTAACTCGCTTTGCGCTGCCCTCCCAAATTGCGTTTCCCCGAGGTCACCTCGGGTGCTTGCTCACTGGAACCGCAGCGCTGCCGTTGCCCTTTGCTTTACCTACAGTAGCGGCAGCGTGTAGGCGACTCTGACAGTCCTCTCGTCACGTGCTGTGTACGTTATGTGACCTACTCTAAAGCGAAAATGAACATGAAAATTAGCTCTTTGTTGGATTTCAACCATAGTCCTTTCGAATTCTAACGAGGACTTTACAATAACAGCTTGCGAGGATTTGCCGCTCGTCTTACGCGCACGAAGTCGCAAAGCCGTAAGGTTCGACTTTGGCGAAGGTTATGAACATGAAATTAAGTCGTGCCATAGCCTGTCTGTAAATGTTAATGTTTTGATACTTCATTTATCTGTGATGTAGGCGGTGCCGTGCACGTAGTAATGTACACCGTCACCCCAATCTCAACCCCGACTGACGTAGCTGAAACAGAATGATTGTGTCTCTGCCGCAACCAATCTCGCAGGTCTTGAGATTCAAGTTCCGACAGTGACTACTAGTTATTCGTTCAGCTCAGTCATATTCACAAGTCATCTAGAGGATTCTGACGGACAACTGCTCTGATCGTAGTTTTCCTTAGATACCTCATACCTCATACCGCAGGTGAATGCTGGAGAGGACCAGAACGGGCCACGGAATCTCCTGAATTAATGGTCGTTATACCAGTGAATGTTTATATCCCGGAGGTGGTAGTGACCCTTTCCCCGCTGGACGATGATCTACACGCCGGCTGGCAGAGAACCCCCTCCTCCAGATCCCTCCTCAGCGCTCTACGCTGTCGACTGGACTTCCGGCTGAGGAGGTAGTGTAGTCAATATATGCTTAAGTGTGTGTGAGGGGAGAGGATAGGACTAGGAAGAGAATGGAAATATATCGCGAGGTCCTTGGCCCATTGCTTAGGGTACTGCTCCAGCATTTGTCAGGTGTTGGTCGGAGCAAACACGAATGTGCCGCTCAGCACTGCCGATCGCAACTATTCCTCTTTGGAAAGCGGCTGAAACGGACCGAGCAATACAGTTACAGTCAAAAATCTGTCCCCGTCGGAACTTGCACACGATGACCTCGCGCTGAGAGAGATCATCGATGCTCGCTCTGAGATGAACTTAGCCGCAGCGAAAGGGCGAGATGGAGGACAGCACGAAGATAGAATTATTATTATTATTATTATTATTATTCCATTACATCACGACTAAAGATCTAATGAGTCGGCTGAATATAAAATCTACTCCAGGTTGCAACCAGCTACCTAAGGAGCAGATTCGGTGACTATCAGTGCCTCTACAATACTTTACGCAAAATGTGGGCTGTTCCAAATAAAGCAATTTCTTGCACTTCCCAGTCTTTTGAATTACCTGGGAGTTTAGACAAGTTCTTACTCAAATTTTGCGGAACAAATCCCAGAGCTCCGATAACTATCGGGACGACCTGTGCTTTTACGCCCCACATTCGGCTGATCTCGATTTCCAAACTCTTGTATTTAAGACGTTTCTCTGCCTCCTTGGTAACGACGTTTTGATCGCAAGGTACAGCAACATCGATAAGTAAACACGATTTTTTGGCCAAATCCCGGATAACTATATCCGGTTTGTTTGCCGCTATCGTGCGATCAGTTTGAATTTGTTGGTCGTACAATATCGTACACAATCCAACAGACGTCACCGGTTTCGGTGAGTGTTCGTACCACTTGGGGCATGTGTTTGGAACTTCGAGGGCGGTACAGATCTGCCAGTGGAGGTAGCTACACACCCTGTCATGTCTTTTAAGGTATTCGGTCTTTGCTAGGATTGGACAAGCTGAGACAATATGATCAATGGTTTCTACTTGCTCCAGGCAAATGCGGCATTTATCATCTTGGGAAATTTTGAGAACCGCTTTATCATAATGTCGTGTTCTCAAGGCCTGATCTTGGGCAGCTATTACAAGTGCTTCCGATTCTGGCTTCATCCTTCCCCTTTTAAGCCACATAAATGATTGATCTTTATTGATCTGCACCTTGTCCATTCTTTTTAGGTATTGACCGTGGAGTGGTTTGTCTCTCCACGATTTCTTTAACATTTTTTGTGTCTCACACTTCATGTTTAGCAGCATCAGAAGTTCAGTGTCTGTGTTATTCGACGTGTCTTGCCTAGTTTTCTTCGCAATGTTTCTTGCTACACTAACAATGCCTCTGTTTCCCATTCTTCGGTCAGATTTCATGACCTGCCTCATTAGAGGGTCGTCTTGATGGCTGACTACATACTTACCCAACCCGACTATTGCGTTGTGCCAGGAGGCCTCAATTTGTCTGAGGCCTCTTCCTCCTTCCTTACGTGCCACATAAAGTCTATGTATATCAGCTCGAGGGTGGGAAACATGATGCATTGTCAGCAGTTTTCTGGTTTTTCGATCCATGGTGCGAATTTCTTGCTCAGTCCAGTCCACTAGTCCAAAACTGTATTCGGCTACAGGTACCGCCAAACTACCTATTGCAGATATTTTATTCCTGGAATTCAGAGCGGACTGCAGGACCAGTCTCACTCTTCTATAATACTCCCTACGAATTCTCTCTTTCATTCTGTCATTCGAGATGGTTTCACATTCTTCAATGCCCAGATATTTGTAAGTTTTACCTGGCTCAAGATCTTGAATCACAGTGTGCGTATCAATTTCAATGTTCTCAGACGTTGTGAGTTTCCCTCTTTTTAAATTGATTTTTGCACACTTGTCAAGACCAAACTTCATGCAGATGTCATTGCTAAAGTCATTCACGACAGACAGCATTTGGGAGAGAATCGCTTCATTCTTGGCAAACACTTTCAGATCATCCATGTAAAACAAATGTGATACTGGCCTTTCATCACCATGGAGCTTAAAACCAAAGTCAGCTTGCGACAACTGTCTCGATAGTGGGATCAAACTAATGCAAAACAGCAGAGGGGATAGTGAATCTCCTTGAAAAATACCCCTGTTAATCTGAATACTTCTGGTTTCTACTGCTTCCTTTCCGCTGTGGATTAGTAACCTGGTACTCCACGACTTCATACTAGCCTTGCAAAACTCAACAAGTCTAGGATGAAATCGATAGATCTCCAGGGTCTTCAAAATCCAATCGTGTGGTACACTGTCAAAGGCCTTTTGGTAGTCAATCCAAGCCATGCTCAAATTACGTTTGCGTTTCTTTACATCATTCAAGATGACTTTATTCAGTAGCAAGATTTCCTTACACCCATAAGAGCCTTTACGACATCCTTTTTGTTCAGCTGGCATTAGATGATTCTTATCCAGATGTCTATACATTTTGTCAGCTATAGCTGAAGTTATAACTTTGTACAGTACTGGCAGACAAGTAATTGGCCTGTAGTTCTTCGCCAAAGAGCTGTCTCCCGCTTTGGGTAGCAAATACGTGATGCCGCGTGTGAGCCATTCCGGGATTTCCTTTGGGTTTTCAAAAATTTTATTAACAGCCTTTGCTAGATGAGAATGTATTGCTGTTAATTTCTTAATCCAATAAATCTGGATCTTATCAATCCCGGGGGACTTCCAGTTTCCCATGTTCTTAATTGCTTGGAAGAGGTCCTCTTCCGAGAATTGGTGAACATCTTCCACTGTTTCTACAAGTTCAACGGCAGCATCAACTTCAGATTGAAGCCAAGATGCGTCTTTGTTGTAGGATCTGCTCTCTTCCCAGATTCCTGCCCAAAATGCTTCGACGTCATCTTTTGAAGGAGTAACAGCTTTGCCATTCGGTTTTTGAGTCAGATTGCGATAGAATCTCTTCGCGTCTGTTTCAAACAACCGGTTCTGTACACGGAAATCTATTCTACGTTTGTGCCTTCTTATTCGTTGAGCCCATGCTTGAATTTTCTCTTTTAGCTTCTCAACTACCATTAGCCTGCTGGTGTCATTTTCAATTTGGTATTTTTGTTCAACATTGAATATTTTTCGTTGAACTTTAGAGGTGTGCGTTGATTTAGAAGATGCCTCAGCTAAGAATGATATTTCACGCCGGGTGTCGGCTATCCGTTTCATAATTCTGTTCATCCATGGGGGTACAGAGCTGTTTACCCTGTTTTGCTGTCGGCCGTCGGTGTTCTTGGCTGGCCCCAAAATTATCTGAGATACTAGATATCCAGTTGCATATATGATGTGATTGATTTCAGTAATATCTAGATCTCTGCCTGGGGTCTCCACCACCTCATTTAAGACAGAATTCACTGTTTCTATCACTCTTTTAGCTTTGGCATTTTCGTATATTCTCCTCAACGGTTCGCGAGATTCAAACGGAAGTTGACTAACTCTTTCTATCTCGCGCCGAAGGAGATTTCGCATCATGTCCTTATCGTGTAATTCATTGCCAGATGAGTTTTCACCACTGACGTGTGTTTCACTGGAAAGCGATGAACCTTCCACGGGATCATCATTTTCAAGTTCTACATGTTCGTCATGTGGATTGTTCGAGCGAAGTACATATTCCGCATTTCTCTCAATGTCAGCAAGTTGATCTGCTGTGAATTTTCCACTGCTGAGTATGTATCGTCGTTGACTGGCAAGCTTCTTTGAGTCTAGGGTAGGTCTCATATCTGGGTTCCGCTCTCTCCATACCTTGAAAACTTCTATTTCAGAGCCCCCATTTTTCGCTTTTGCGTAGTAAAAGCACCACATCACCTCCTTTAATTCATCCCGGGTCCATCTCTGACGATGGCTTCGAGCTACTGCCGGCTCTGGGTCCCTGGGACTAGCATCCGTGGGATGGCCAGACGTCGACAAGGTGACATTAGCTCGGTTTCTGAGCAGGTATGGGACATTGGTAGAACAAGGCACGTTAAGATTCATTACATTGCTTGTTCTATCCATTTTGCTCATTGGTTTGAATTGAAGATTCGCAGGACGCAAGTTCGAGTTCACAGATCACACTTAACCCTCGGGTTGTTTCCTGCCATCCGTTACTGCGACCCACAGTGGCCTCGGGGCATCCCCCCGCAGGGCCCAGCAAGGGGTCCCTCCGATCGCCAGTCGGCATTACTAAACCCTACGGGATTTTCACTGACTGCTGAAGGCAGCCTCCTTCGCTGGCTAATGCAAGGTTCGGGCCTCCACTCTAATCAGTGGCCTGGTGTGCCAAACCAGTTTCTCTCCTGTACCCTCTATGGGCCGACAACAGGAAGTCCAAAGGTTCATGACCCTTCCCTCTCTACTTACTTCCCACTCTCCTCAAAATGGAGTACTTCTTCGTCTGACCCCTCACCTTCAACCCATTCAGCAAGGGAGGCCCCACCGGTAGCTAGGCTACCACTGACATAGCTTTAAGGCTCATGGGGGTACTCAAGCTCCACCACCAACTGCAAGGTCGTGTACTCCCTAGGTGGAGGTATTATTATTATTATTATTATTATTATTATTATTATTATTATTATTTTTCATCACGGCTAAAAATGTTATGGGTCGCCTGAATATAAAATCTACTCCAGGTCGCAAGCAGCTACCTGAGGAGTAGATCTAGGGACTGTCGGTGCCTCTACAATACTTAGCGCAAAATGTCTGTTGATTCAAGTAAAAATATTTCCAGCACTTCCTAGTCCTTTGATTGACCTGAAGGTTTAGCCAAATTCTTACACAAATTTTGGGAACAACTCCCAGAGCTCCGATAACTATCGGGACGACCTGTGCTTTTACACCCCACATTCTGCTTATCTCCATTTGCAAACTCTTGTATTTAAGACGTTTCTCTGCCTCCTTGGTTACGATATTTCGATCACAGGCCACAGCAACATCTAGAAGTAGAGACAATTTTGTTTTCAAATCCCAGATAACAATATCCCATTTGTTTCCCGCTATCGTGCGATCCGTTTGAATTTGTTGGTCGTACAATATCGTACACAGTTCAACAGACGTCACCTCTTTTGGTGAATGTTCGTATCACTTGGGGCATGTGTATGGAACTTCCAGAGCGGTACAGATCTGCCAGTTGAGGTAACTACACACCCTGTCGTGTCTTTTCAAGTATTCGGTCTTTGAAAGAGTTAGACAAGCTGAGACGATATGATCAATGATTCCTACTTGCTCCTGGCAAATGCGGCATTTGTCATCTTGAGAAATTTTGAGAACCGCTTTATCACAATGTCGTGTTCTCAACGCCTGATCTTCAACAGCTACTAGAACTGCTTCTGATTCTGGGTTCTTTCTTCTCCTTTTAAGCAACATAAATGAGTGATCTTTATTGATCAGCAATTTATCCATTCTTTTTAGATATTGTCCGTGAAGTGGTTTGTATCTCCACGAGTTCTTTCACATTTTTTGTGTCTCACATTTAATGTTTAATAGCATTAGAAGTCCAGTGTCTAAGTGATTCGACGTGTCTTGCCTAGTTTTCTTCACAATGCTTCTTGCTAAACTAACAATGCCTCTGTTTCCCATTCTTCGATCAGATTTCATTCGAGGGTCATCTTGATGACTGACTACATACTTTCCCATCCCGACTACTGCGTTGTACTAGGAGGCCTCAATTTATCTGAGGCCTCTTCCTCCTTCCTTACGTGACACATAAAGTCTATGTACATCAGCTTGAGGGTGGGAGACATGATGCATTGTTAGCAATTTTCTGGTCTGAAGACTGTCTTTATTCTTCTTTCCTCGTGAATCATGGGAGTGAAACGTGAAAAGACCACCCAAATGAAGCCTATATCTACTTAATTAGTCCTACTCAATCTTTTAAGTACCAACTAAAATCGTGTGTGCACCGCGGGCGTTAACAGGTTCCAATGATCTCGGGCAACAGAAGCCCCTCAGGACGGAGGTTCTCGGAATTTTTTTTGCCGTTCGATCATTTCAACCCTTATAAATCCCTTGGATCTTATTACTTCTTATTACTTCAATTTTCTTCAAGCGTGTAAGCACTCCGTTCTGGTATCAATGAAGTACATTTCGTTATTATTACGATCTGTTCAATAGTACTTAAGGTATTCACATTTTGAAACTATTTTCGTCAATTCAAAACTGTGTTCTCTCATAACCGACGATTTATTGGTCTAATTTACCGCTTTAGATTACTCAGGATATCAACATGTCACTACAGTGCCTCTGGTGTTCGGCACTCGCTCCATTGCGAGGTGGAATTCATCCACGCACTGTCTGGAGGGGAATTCTAGCGGCCGGCTGCTCTAATCTATAGTTTCCGTGGTTTCTCCCATCATCACCAGGCGAATGCAGGATCATTACCCTAACAAACGGGCCACGGACCGCGCGCGATCTTTCCTTCCTCTTCCTTGTCCTATACTCACCCCTCACTTACACACGCGCTACACCCCCACACATGCCGGGAAACTAGTAAAAAACTTACAGCTTGTCCGGGCTGGAGCAGTGCCACGCTGGTTGGAGATATCTGGTTAGGGAAAACCCTTCAAGCCGATGCAAACCCCTGCTGTTGAAGGTTGGTATCGGATCTCGTCATCCAGTGGAAAAAATCATCACTCCCTCCCGAAATAAAAACGCGCTAAAGTTAACGAAACTAACAACCTGAGCAGTTGTCGCGCTTGGAATAACTAATCAAACAATCGTCGAAATTTCTTTCTGTTCCTACCGCATGACGGTGTCGTCGCTCCTGATACATACTCAGTATTCTAATGCGGTTTGGCCAAACGTCAGGAACGCTTGCAAATCCGTGCTTCGCTGACAGCAATTAATTTCTGCCGAACCGGAACCCCAGTGACCCCGCCCACGGCCACCGAAACAGCCACATTATCCCATGCGGTGCGCGCCGGTCTCTTCCGGCGTCGTTATGGGCTTCCGGTTCCGACACCGGAACTTGCAGCTCGTTGCGTGAGTGGGCAGTGTAGGGCACTTCTGGCAGTCGAAGCATGGTCACGACCTGGTACAACATGTGTCAAAATTCACCTGCAAAACTTCAGGAATGGATTCTCCAGTACAGCGGTTCCATTAGGAATATTTCAATAAAAAATGTAGAAACGTAAATTCCCATAATGTAGTGGGTTATCATGATTCAAAGCAATTTACATCTGCATCTGGTTTAACTACAATCATTTGCATACTTTTTTAAAAAAAGCAACTGAATGTCTTTTGTGGAATCCATTTAGAATGCCACTGCGCTAAATTTTCTATGAATAATTTTAATGGTGTGGTGGTTCCTTAGTTTTCACTTCTGTCTAGGAAACAACCAAAAGTTTCTTGGATACGAATTTAAATAGAACAGGTGTTTGTCCTAACAAAATAGTTCAATTTGCGTTTCGTATGCTGGGGCATTCAACATCTGAAACCACATGAGAAAAAAATCGTATTCTCACAATTCATTTGTTCATCCTCAGTGAAACTTTGATCCACAGATTTTTTAGTCGTACTTACCTCAAAATGTCGTTCAGAAACACAAATCGGATGCCAGAATTTTCTTTGGAAAAATTGAAAATGTGGAATTTTTAGCTAGTTTTCACAGCAAACGGTTGAGTTTTCGACAAACTTTATATGACATAATTGAAAACATTTGCATTCATAAATGTAATAATGGGAATGATTTTCCTCTAATGTAAATATTAGCGACGTGAGAGACAATTCGAAAAAATTACATTTTTGTAATATTTGAAAAAAGAAGAGAAATTGGGCGTTTATGGCATCTCATAGAGTACAGAAAATGGGCGTTAATGACATCTCATAGAGTACATTCCTACAAAACGTTTAAAGAAAACATTTGGACTCATTTTTGAGAAAATCTTCTTTTTGTAATTTTTTAAAATAGCACATATTGCACACAACATTCCGTTAAAACTACTTACATCTTTTAAAAATGTACATGACTTTAATGAAAGAAATAATTATAAACAACAAATTTCATTTCAAGAGAGAAACACTCTCTTCAATTTGGTAGTTGTAGCAAGCTGCTGTTGTAAATTCAAACTTTCAAAATTATCAAAAGTTCAGAGTTAACCGTGAAAATTGGGCCAATCCCACCTTTATACGTGCATTCTACTCGAATCTTACAAGAAATTTAAAGAAAAGTTTAGAACGGGTTTTGAAAACAAAAATTTTAATTCGCTTTTTCTTCAAGCGTTACTTCAAGAATTACTTCAAACATAACTTCAGGCATAACTTCAAATAATTTGAAACAAGAAAAGCAATACCCTGACTAAACAAATTATTTTAACTACAAACGATTCTAAAATGAAGAACGCAAATTATAGTTTCATCATTCATTGTCAAATTCCACGTGCGTTTCTCAAATACTTGCGTACTTTTTAGCTGTTTCACTTTCGGCAATTTAAATTGATAATATACACAGGATTAATGGATGTTTTTGCAACCAGAAACACCAAGCGAATGATTTCAGTAATAAGATGATTCAAGAAATGGATATAAACTCACAACAAAAGTAATAAATTACGATGACACTCAAGCCACAACACTAATAAGTATTACGAATAACACATACACACACACACACACACACACACACACACACACACATATATATATATATTGCGACGGAACACGTCGTCTCTGTGCGACGCGCCGGCATCAATCAACCTATGTAGGGTCAGGGCGTTTATACCCCACGAGAAATCTTTCTGGCGTGGGTGTCACCGCAGCGCTTCTGTCGCCGCTCCGTCACCAGGCCCTGCCGGTTGTTTATTAATTATCTAAGGTATTCTCCCTCCAGGAAATCCTACTTGGTTAGTGATAGGGGGAATCACACGATTTACAAGTGATTTGAAAATTCATTCATTAACCAAAACATACACCATTTACCAAATTACAGCGGGCAAACCACTGCTTTGTCTCGTTCTGGCGTTACACAATACATGCAAATACTTCCTAGGAAACAGGTTTGTATCAGTTCTACTTCCTAGAAATGACTTTAGTGATTCGCGTTCAATACCTGAAGCGATTATCACTCTTATCAATGCACGAATTAATTACGTAAATCTTGCTTCCAGCTGGAGCTACCTGAATAATACTTTAGAACATTCAGCGCTCTAACCTCACGTTTACCCTTTTTAAACATTTAGATTTCGCACTGTTTCCTTTAACATTAATTGTTACTCTGCTTTGTGGTCGGCTAGCATCGCCTGCCACATTAAATTGAATTTACAAAAACCACTTTGAAACAAAAGATATCTGCAAACTAGGATTGTTCATAATAGTCTCTCCTGAGTTTATCAGAATGTTCTACCTTTTCATCAATTTATTGAATTTCACGGGTACTCACGCTCGTTCTCCACAGGGCGGTGTAATACCTCTAGTGACCTTCCCTCTCGCGCTCCGGCGGGCGTCGGCTCGCAGACTAGCAGTCGGGGCTGGGCGGGGTTGATGACCTCTCCGATTTCACGGCCGAGCGAAGGGCTGGGCTCCGCGCGTTCGCAGGGTAGCAGCGGCGCCGGCGGCGACCTCGCGATGCGAACGCCGAGTTTCTCCGCAGCGTCTCTCCTCCTCGCAGGTTTCCGTGTTTATCGGACCAGCTTCTCGGATGCGAATCAGGTCTTTTTTTTCACACACGTGCAGATTGTTTGTGAATTCCTGGAATTTGGATGTCGTTATTCTTTGGAGCTGATATTCATTTTGGAGGTTTTCCGGCGGCGGGCGACTCGTTCTCGGCAGCCTGGTCGACAAAGAGGAAGTGGCGTGGGGCGTCTGCTTCCACGCTTTCGATGCCTCGGGGACTATATAAATTCCCTGTTGGGCACAACTTCAGTCTCACAGTCCGATTTTGCTCCTGGCCGGAATTTTCCTCATATACGAACTTCGATTAGTAGTTCACTGAAGAATCTAAGACTCTCTTGAAATTCTACTCGCGTAACTTCACTTCCGCGCACTTTCGAAAGTCTTGCTCCGTTGGAAATTTTTACAAGAATGTTTCTCCCCGCAGATTTTCAGGATGCCCTTCCCCCCCCCTTGGCGTGACCTGCACCGGCCAATGGCTAGTTTGGGGCTTATCTGTTCTCACATCATTGGCAAACGTCGTTCTGGTCGCGGGTTTTGAAATCAACCGTCGCCTGCGTCACTCTCTGACGTTGACGGCGCGCGGTTTTCAAAATCGCGTTGGTCCTCATTGCGTGCGGTCACAGCATGAATTCCTCATGGGACGACCGGACTTCGTCCGGTTCGTCTCAATATATATACTTAATATTCTTTCTAAATTTCAGTGATACATTTTCTATCGTGTTAATTTTTCTGAATTGAAAAAACATACATTGTTTCATAAAAATTTTCTTGTCATGGTAACCATATAATTTCAAAATAACTCATTTCCCTTTGTGAGAGAATACAACAGGTGGAAAAATCACATTTGCACACATGTTAAAAACAAAATTTTTAGAAAACTTTTCAATTGACGCGACTTTGCGTTTCGGTGCAATAGATACTTTCCATTCTGTGTGTGGTTAAAAAACACCTACATTTTTCAGCATTATTTTAATTCTTGGGACCCAAATACCTTGACCAATATCAAGCTTCTGGAATATGGGAAAGAATTGAAATCTGTTCCATTGTTCAGAATTTCGGTAAATAGATTTCAATAATTTTTAAAAAAATTTGGTTTGAACCTTTCAGGAAATTTGCCAATTCTTTTCCCTTATTAAGGCCCACTTTGGACATTTCAAAAACTATCATTAGAGATTATTTAAAGCCTATGTGTAAAGAAACGCACTAAACAAGAAAATACATCTATAATGTAAATCTTGACGACGTGAGAGTTAAGTCAAAAAATGACATTTTTTGTAATTTTTGAAAAAAAACAAGGTATAGAGCAATATGACGTTTATGTCATCTGATAGAGTATATTTAGCATTATTCCTTCCAAAAGTTTAAAGAAAAAAATTGGATCTGTTTTTTGAGAAAATCTTGTTTTTGTAATTTTTTAAAATTGCACATATTTCCCGCAATGTTGCGCGAAAACGACTAAAATTTGCAAAAAAAATTACATAACCTTAAAGAAAGAGTTAACTATGGAGAACAAATTGTATAAAAAGGAAATATCTCTATTTTCAGTTTAGTTGTTGGAGGAAAACGCCGAATAAAATTCAAACTTTTGATATTTTTCGAAAATTCAAAATTAACCGTGAAAATCGGACCTATGCCACCTTAATAAGTGTATTTTACTTAATTCTTACAAGAATTGTAAAGAAAAAATTCGGAGCCGTTTTTTGAGAAAATTTCGAAAATGTCCGGGGGGTTTTCATGTAAAGTAACCACAAAACTTAATGAATGTTTTTCAAAATCACAGAGCTCTGACTAAGTCAGATGGAAAGTTGTTTCTTCAATTTGGAAATAATCGTATGCATAATTTGGGCGCTCGTGTTCTTCACATGCACGGGAGGGATGGGCAGACGGAGAGGAACGGACGGACGGATCTTTTGATTTCAATCGTTTTTTTCGGTACAAATTATTTAGAAAACAGGGATTCTGTGTACACCACGTGTTAAGGTTTTTTATTTTAATTTGGCAACTGGATTTATCTACTTTTTACTTTCCCGTATACGTACGTACATATTGAGTAGTGTATGTAGTGTAGGGAAAGTTATTATGCTGCTCAAAACCGATTTCGAGATTTCAACGGAAATACACGTTTTGGGGTCCCCTGAAAAGGTGTTTTTTTTTTTCAAAACGTCCGTCCGTCTGTTCGTCTGTCCGTCCGTTCGTCTGTCTGTCCGTCAGTCTGTGAACAACACTAGCGCTTAAACCATACGTGCGATTTCTTCCAAAATGAATATTCCCGGTCAATCTGCGTCCACTCGCACGTCAACAACCTTTCTTCAAAATTTGGGGATACTTTACATGAAACCGGGTACTTTACAAGGGGGTACAAACAGGGTATTTCCAAATTTTTTAAAAATGGCGCCATATTTGCTCATGAAATTTCTTGCAAGGATCAAGTAAAATACACTGATAAATGTCGCATAGGTCTAATTTTCACTGTCATTGCCATATTTCTCTATTCTGTTGTTTTTTCAAAAATTACAATTTTTTTGAATTGTCACCTTCGTCGATAATATTTAAATTAGTGGCGATTTGTTCACATTATTTTTTACGAATTCATAAGCTTTAAATAATGCCAAGTAAAATTCCGCATTTTCAGAAACGCACAAACGCCTTTTTCTCATAAATGGCTCCAAATTTTTTCTTGAACGTTTTCGAGCGGATAGTGCTAATTGCACTCTTTTATATGACATAAAGGTCAATTTTGGTTGTTTTTTTTTGTTTTGCAAAAAATATATAAATGTAATTTTTTGAAAGATCCTCACACCTTTAATATGCACATTATCGGAAATTTGTAAACACTATTGTATTTGTGTCTGTAAGGGCTTCAAACGACTTTAAAGGACATTTTTCGGAAACTCAAAAATTTTCTGTAAAACAAAACCTTCAAATTTCGCATTTTTAGTTGCGCTTAAACGTCGTTTCTTAAAAAGGGCTTAAAATTTCTGAAGAAAAATTGCCATTTAAGAGAAGTTTTTATTGTTCTTTAATATTTTAAAATTAATATTTTCTTTTTACCATTAGGAAACAAAAAAATGAAAAATGTCAAAAGATATACTTTGGGCAGCGATATATGGTAGCTGGCAAGAGCATGTGGCAATTCCGAATAGCTAGCGAAGACCCAATGAAATAGACAATTAATACGGGAAAGTCTCTGCCTTTCTATAGAACAACTAGTTTGTTATCAGCGCTGATCCATTAAATTTCGGCCGAATATTCGCCGTTTTTTTGCGCGGCATTACATAACATTCCCTATACTACGTATATTACTCAGTATATACGTATGTATACGGGATAGCAAACATTATCATAAGTAATATCACACGAAGTGCTCTAGTAGCCGGTAAGTTCACGACTCGCGTAGCGAGGAGTTTATTTACCGTCACAGAACAGCACTTCGAGTGATATTTAGTGTGACTATTTCACGAATAAACACATTACATGAATCGAAACGATAATTTAAATCATAGGTATTACGAAAAAGAGAAATATTATTCAAAATTACTACCAAACTAGTGGTGCTACAGAATGGCACAGACTTTCCCGTATTAGTTTTCTATTTCCTTGGGTCTGGGCTAGATATTCGGAATTGCCACATACTCTTGCCAGCTGCCATCTATCGGCTCCCAAAGACCCGGCTTTTTTTTTTTTTCAAATTTTCTTATTTTTTCTGTTTTCTAGTGGTAGAAGGATAATATTAAAGAAGACCAAAACCTCGTTTCAAATAGCAATTTTCTTCTAAAATCTGAAACAGTTTTTAAGGAAATGGCATTTAGCGCTGCTGAAAATGCGAAATTTGCGTTTTGCGATAGTGTAACGTTTAGCGTAACGGATTGCTATCGAAGCCGTGGATTTTTAAGGGCGAAAAAATCCTTCTCACGCCTTCCTTCGGAGGTGAAGTAAATCCGGCTGTCGCATGTTAGTAGAGTTACTTGCATGTAAAAGAATCTCAAGCCTAAGTGAAGCTTCTGAGCCAAATCGAATCGCCTGTTTATTCGACCGAGATAATACATCCTTTCTTCACTAGTTGGTGAAAGGAGTGTAGCAAAATTTGCGTGATCAGAGGGAAGAGCAGGTCTCATGGCCACGCCACGAAAAATAAGGCATCAATTCAATTTAATTCAAAGTTTGATGCTCTTTTTCACAGACAATTTCTCAGTTATCAAAAAACTTCATTTGAAGTCATTTGAAACATTTACACTCACAAATATGATATTTACTAATTAATGATATTGTGTATATTAAAGATGTGAGAGATGCTTCAAAAAAATTACATTTGTGTAATACTTGAAAAAACAAAAAAAACTCAAAATAAACTTTACTTCACATTTAAGAGTGCAACTAGCATCATCTGTTCCAAAAGTTTAGGAAACAATATGGAACAATTTATGAAAAAATGGCGTAAGATCGTTTCTGAAAATGCGAATTTTTGAGCTAGTTTTCACAAAAAACGGTTGAATTTTCGAGAAACTATACTAGACATTATTTAAAGCACATATACTCATTAATATAATAGTGTCAACAAATCGCCGCTAACGTAAATATTAAGGACGTGAGAGACAAGTTAAAACAATCATTTTTGTATTTTTAAAACAAAACAAGAGAATAGAGCAATATGTCGTTTATGTCATTTAATAGAGTACATTAACCCATTAACGCCCAACTTTTTAATTGTGATTTTCTTTGTTTTATACTGTTCCCTTCCTGCCTAGAAAGACATGTTTTGGTGTGTTTCTTTGGTATGTTAGGAAATTTAGGATTTATAACAATTTTTTTTTCGATCCCCATTTGGGGATCATGGTCTATGGGGCGATGACAGGTATACAGTTTGTGGTGAATACAAATTTTTGTATATTTAGAAGAAAATGTTTTATACATTCAGAACATTTCTTCCTTACATTATTTTCCTTCATGCCACTTAGGAAAACAATCTACATGGAGTCCTATGTGGCATAATTTGCATTCTTTGCGGACTTTTTTTTTTACATATGGCGCACTTCCTCTGTCTGCCTCCGTCCGTTCTCATCAAAAAATGATTTCCCGTTGTACGAGAGGTCATAGGAATTCTTTTTTCCGAGGATTTGGTAAGAGCTGGTCTTCCTAACATTTTGGGATCAGATAGTGATGAAAGATACATATATGAAAATACAATTTGTCTTCTTAACTGCCAGAATAGGAAGTTTTCCATTAGTCATACAATATAAAACATGAGCATTTGTAACTGCCATATCTACAAGCTTAGTAAAAAGAGGGAAATACCATTTTTTCCCTCGAATTCTAATTCTTACTTCTGTATTATCCAATCCATTTTATCAACCCCGCTCATGTACTTGTTATACTGAGAAATCAAATGAGGCTGATTTATCATTTTTCTTACTCTTTCCCCTCTCGACCACCTTACTTGCTTTTGCCAGAGGTTGGATGTGCTCATCATTAGATAACATTTTCACTGTGTTGCTATCCTTCCATGTTACGCCGATAATCTTATTTTCTGGATCAAACCGATAATCATATGATCCACGTTCTTCTTTGGACATTTTTCTATCATCTTTTACTGGACATTTTTTTCATTCTGTCATATCTACAGGTACCTGTTGCACGCACGCCTCTTTCTGTTAAGTCCTTCAACAAAGAAAAGCTAGTAAAAAAGTTGTCAAAATAAAATTTATGATCACTTGGATTTTCAACAATTGAAATCATTCTCATTTCTACATCGCCTCCTAATCCATATGTAACTGCAGAAACATCATTATTTCGCTTTCCTTCGTACACCTCTGCATGATAACAGAAGCCCGTATTTGCACAGCACATCATCCATTGTTTAAAAACCAAACCACACTGGTTTGATCTGGTACACGAAGTTTTCCTCAGAGTTCTCATTATCTGCATTATTAAACGCAGAACATTAAATTTCTAACGGAGCCCGGAACGTCGTTCGGAGAACTGTCTTCCAAATCATCATCATCAATGTCCTCTAAATCAGATACACAATCTACTTTCTCAGGTGGTAACTCAACAGTATCAATAGTCTCTGTGTCGTCATTCCCTTCAGAAAAAAAATTGGGATCATTGACGATGTCTACCACTTCCGACAATGTCAGGAATTTGTTTGATTCATTAGAGCCTAGAATATATAGAAAGAGAAATCGTCAGTTGAAGCGGTCTAAAATAATACATATATCACGCCATTGCCCATGATCCCCAAATGGGGATCAGATTGTAAGACGGGATATCACACACAAGTAACAACATAAACTTACTTATCGACACATCGGGGCATTCAGATAAGTTCAATTTACACGCAAATTACGCATATAATTTTTATAGGGTTACTTATGTGAATACAATTATTAATTCAGAAAACTATCTTTGCTTGACTGGTGAAAAACCACGGCACTTGCTCAAATTTGTCAATTATTTCTCTAACACACGTAGGACAGGCACTAACGCGCGAAGGGCAACTCACACAACATGGAGGAATACTGGCCGGTATCAATGTACGCGATGCAACCGATAATCGTCACAATATCATTGCAAAACAGCGCGATCCCCAAATGGGGATCATGGGCGTTAATGGGTTTAAGCAGCAGTACCATCGAACGTTTGAAGAAAATATTTTGAACCTTTTCTCAGAAAATCTTGTTTTGGAATTGTTTGAAAATTGCACAAATTACAAGCAATATTGCTCAAAAACTACTGAAATTTTCAGAAAAATCTACATAACCTGAAAGATAAAACTCACTATGAGGAACAAACTTTATTTCAAAGTAATATCTCTATCTGCAATTTTGTAGTTGGAGGAAGACGCCGAATAAAACTCAGACTTTTGCAATTTTCAAAAATTTAGGGTTAACCGTGAAAATCAGACCTATGCCACCTTATAAGTGTATTTTACTCTATTCTTACAAAACATTTAAAGAAAAAAATTGGTGTCATTTTCAAAATAATTTTGAAAATGTCCGGGGGGGCTTCATGTAAAGTACTCCCAAAAATTAATGAATGATTTTCAAAACCTCATAGCTTTGACTTAGGCCAGATTGAAAGGCGTTTCTTCAATTTGGAAAAAAATCGCATGCAGATTTTTGGCGCTCGTGTAGTGCTCTACCGGACGGACGGACGTTTTTCTTAAATTGATTTTTCGGTATCAAGGACCACAAAAGAGGGGTTCTGGCTACACCACGTGTTAGGGTACTTTTTTGTTAATACAGCAACTGGATTTACCCACTTTTCGTTACTACGGCCCGGCAACGAATTTTTTTCTGCCGAAAATTCGCGATTTTTTCGCGCAGCATTACATTTCTTAGCCTATACTACGTGTGTTTACTCCGTGTATACGTATGTATACGGGAAAGTAACTAGTGGTGTTCCAGAATGGCACAAACTTTCCTGTAAATGTGAAAATGTTTGGGGGGCTTCATGTAAAGTACGCAAAATTTTACGGAATCATTTTCAAAATCTCAAAGCTTTAAGTCAAGCCGTAGGTCGTCAGGGGTTTCTTCAGTTTGAAAAAAAATCTTACGTATGGTTTAGACGCCAGTAGTGTCGCTCAGCATCACATAACTTTCTCTATACTACGTATATTACTATAATACATATATCACTACGTATATACGTACGTATACGGGAAAGTAACTAGTGGTGCTACAGAATGGCATAGATTTTCCCCTATTAGTTTTCTATTCACTTGGGACTGGGCTAGCTTTTCGCATTTGTAACATTCTCGTGCCAGCTGCCATCTATCGCTACCCAAAGTACATTTTTTGATATTTTCTTATTTTTTTTGGTTTCCAAATGGTAGAATTGAAATATTAATTTTACAATATCCAAGAACACCAAAACCTCGTTCTAAATGCCGATTTTCTTTGAAAAATTTGGAGCAGTTTTTAAGAAAATGGAGTTTAAGCGCTACTAAAAATACGAAATTTGAAGCTCTTTTTCACAGAAAATGTTTGAGCTTTTGAAACACTTCATTTGAAACACTTTTACTTACAAATACAATTGTGTTTACAAATGGCTTTTATTTTTCATAATAAAGGTGTGACAGATCTTTTCATAACATTACATTTATGTAATTTTTGCAAACTCAAAAAAATATCCTAAATTGAACTTAACGTCATATAAAAGAGTACAATTAGCACTATCCGTTCGACAAGTTTGAAGAAAAAATATGGAACCATTTGTCAGAAAATGGCGTTTGAGCGTTTCTGAAATCCCCGAATTATCTTGATTACTCCAGTCTATTGATCACTTATGGAGCATTTCATGAAAACTAAAGGAGTAAAGAATTCACTGCTGAAATGGAAACGAGAATCCCATGTAAAACTGATTTGTAACGCAGAAGATAGGATATCATCTGGCATTTGTAATTTCTATTGGTATTAAAACTTTTTTTAACGCTTCATCTAAAATTAAAACCTGTTTTCTAAGAACATTTATTCTCCTTGTAATTGTATTTTCATTAAAAGGAATTGTGATTGTGAAATGTCACTTGAAGTAAAACAGTTTACTTTCTTTTATGATTTATTAGAGCAATTTAACTTTTCTTATTTATTTTAGCCACCAATTTTACATCTATCTTCGTGTCAGGCGTTAATGAGAAAGCGGAGCAGTTAACCCATTTCATACTAAACCTTGTGTGTTATCTCGAAAAGATGTATGATCAGCTTACGAACTCTTCTGTATAAATAATGAATTTTATTGATCTATTATTAAAGATGCACGTTATATACTCATAACTTCAATCTTAGTATAAAATAAATTATAATATGTTTAAAAATTATACTATAAAAATAAAATTGTAGAAAGTTCTTCATTTGTTACAGGAGGGTATCTCAGCACCTACTGGTGTAAATTTACAAGCATGGACTTTTATTCCGAACATCTTAAAATCGTCTTCTGTATTATTTCAGTAGTATACCTTTGGGTTCCGGCTCTCACACGCAACCAATCTTTATAAATGAGGCTCAAAAGAAAGAGAATTTCACGGAGACTTGACGAATTTTTGACTTTAAAAATATGGTTGATTTCTTTAAAAAACAGCATCGAAATATTCATGTAAATGCAACCCGCTTCACATGTCAACCTATATCAGCAAATAACTCATAAACAAAGCGTTTTAGAGCCTTAAAAAGTAAAATTTTGAGGCCTCAAAGAAGCGTTTTCACACCATAATCTACAAGATGAGACATTCTCCGATCTATTCAATTAAATTTTGGTTCCACGCTTCAATACTATCAAGGCCACCTCAATATTTCAGCCCTTCCTTCTGGTAGCAATTTTTGTGGCGACACGATTAGAAGGCTTAGATTTGACAATCTTTATTTACGCTTTCTGTTAACACCGTAGTTGTGCAGTCTGACGAGGTTTATTTGCATAATCATTAATTCAAGATTTGCTCTCCAGCAACAACTAGAAGTACTATTATAGTTGCTTGATACCTATACCTATGAAGATTGTTTCTTATGCGTGTAGTGAAACTATTCAATTAACATTTTTTTCATGGTCTATAAGTGCTGTGTACTTAATTGTGGAGAGATGTGGGTGTTCAGTGAAGAGTGAAGACTGTGTTTGTGTTTTACCTGTACCAATATTTTCGTTATCATTCGATGAAATTTTCAAGTCAACGAGTTCAGACACGTAGCTTTCTCAAAAGTAAAAAGCTAATGTTGGTGTGACTATCACGAAAAACTAAAACCTAACTGACCAAGAATATTGAATAATTATTTCAAATGTCTTTAAGTAAGTTTTGGGAATTGTTCCAAGCAAATTCTCCATAATATTGAATAAATATTTATTGATAATTTCGTTTACACATTAATTGCATTGTTTTTTATTTTATTTGTAATTGTGTTAGTACATTGCAAGTTACATTTATAGATTTTAAACAAATAAACACGTTTCGTTAACGACTTTCCCTCTTAGAATAAAAATAGAAGGATAGGGATGAGTGTGGGGTCTAACATGCGAGAGTTCTCGCACGGGTACGCAGAGGTAGTGGGGGAAAACTTGTGCTATGGCACAACACAAAGAACAAAGTCTTTAAAGTAGCTAAAGTAAAATAGCTTGAAATAAATGGAAAAAAAAACATCAAAACGCGCTAGCCCACAATACTACGTGAATCAATTAAAAAACAACTAAATTTAAAATTATAGAAAGAATAGTGCGAGTCACCCGACAACTGCCAACGATTGCAGTCCAAACGCACGATTTAAATGTTGGCGGTATCAGGAAGTATGTACACCAACGCCCAGCTGTAAACTCATATTGTAAATAAAACACCGTTTAATATTAAACTCAAGGTGTCGGTTGTTAAGATAATAAAAATGCAGACATCGTTTGAGCAACATTCCCATGTACCGAAGTGGGCTTACTAATACCTACTAAATTGTTTCTAATGGTAACAAATGGTATTTAGTACTCAAAAGTGAAAACATTAGTTTTGATTATTGTTTGGCTCGAAATTGCTTTTCTTGAGGTACGTAAGGACGCAGAACATAATTGAATACTTTTTAGTATACAAATAATTTTTCAATTTTCACACATCAGCAAGCTGGCACCCTGACTCTCCAAAACCCACTCGGTTCTTCATAACAAATCAAGGAAAGTTAAATAATATTGCAATGAGTAGGTCTGTTCTTACCCGATCCGGTATTTTTGCTCTACTTTACTTGGCTTTCTCAAGAGTAAAAACCTTTTCTATTATTTGACTATCAAGGAAAGCGAAAAGCTAACTCTCAAGGAAGATTGAAACATTTCTTCAAATGTTGTTTTTAAAGAAGTATGAATTGTTCCAAGAACATCTCTCTTTAATGTTGAAAAAACTTTAACTGAAAATTTGTTTCAAACATCAATTGCATTGTTATTTTGTTTGATATTCTGTAAGTACATTACTAGTTCCTCTGCTTTATGGAAAGGATAGACAAATGGATAGGGAAAGGGTGGGATTTAACATGCGAGAGTTCTCGCACGGGTACGCTAGTAATGGATTAATAGAGAAAGCGATTTACTACATATAGGAACAAGATTTACTCACTCTTTGGATATCAGGGCCTTCACAGTACGATTTTTTACTACTTACGTGGTAATATGAAAGTAAAAAGCTGTAATAAAAGTCATCGGAAGGTGCTTTTACAGTCACGAAATTTCTGTAAGCCACTGTAAAATTGGTGGTGCACTAAAGAACATACTGAAATAATTGTAACATCTCTATGATTTTGGCAGGCTTCAAGTGCCTCCGTTTCATTACATTTCTGGTGCAACTCCATTCCACAGAGTGATGGCATACACACAGTTCTCATTCTTCTTCTTAACAGAATCAAATTATTTGACCGGCTCAGGGCAGGAAGAGGTGCTACTACAGCGACTCACAGGAATTGATAATTGATTAGTTTCCGGGTGCGCGTCACCTGCTAAGGTCATTAGAGAGTTTTTGCACGCCTTAACGGGCAGCTATCGACTGCATTTTTGAGTCTCTGCGCATGCGCCAACTCTAAATCGAACTCGAAGTGTTAGCGGGCCGCACCAGGCCCCGCTATTTCGCCAGATTTAGCGGGGGAGTTATATCGCATGGTAATCGACATTCGGCCGTTTTATATGGAAATTTTTTCACGATGTTCACGCCAGAGTGTGTTAACACCATTTCTATCATTTCTCCATGATCATTAGCTCCATGATTTCTATGGTGCCATAAAGAATGTAAAATAGTACTTGGGTGCTCTGTGTCCCCTTTTTTGGGTTTGTCAGCTGATTCGATTAAAGCTTAATTAGTGGTAATGCTAGCGTCACAGTTTTCAATTGTCCGAAATCATCAATTTGTAATAAATTGAATACGTAGCAAAGGCTTCACAAGAAATATGCAACGTATTAGTGAAATTCTGTAATATGCGTAATGAATTCATTGGTTAGGTCAATGTGAATTACTGCCAAAGAAGAAATATGAAGTAAAATAATAAAAATGAAATAAATTTAAAAAAAGAGTTTTATCACTTCTTGTTAGTGGGTCAAATGATATAAATCGGTATTCATATGAAGATTTGTTTTAGTATAGTTAATTGTATTCTTCATATGCTTACAAATTTACCAAATGTTTGGATTAATTGACTTCAACCACACCCATGAACTGTGAAGTATCTCTTCAGTATTAACATACCATAAATGTGAAAACTGAAGAGGGCTTCTGTAATTTACTTCATTTCGTAGTTTGTCAGTGCATAGGTTATGTCAATCATCTCAAGGCATATGTTATGTCAATCAAGTTGGCACATTATTTGTGTGAAGAAAATATGATATGATTCCAAAATATTACTGAAGTAGAGAGTACCTTGGTTAACAAAATGAATTAAGGAAGAAAAATATTTGTATTTCTTACATTCATTCTTGTCTTCTTCTATTTGTTGTATAATACATTTCCAATTAAAATGCACATGTGTAGGCTACTTCATTTGTTTTATATATTTTATATAAGAATACTAGTATTATTATGTAAATATGTGAGATCTGGGTACAAATTTTAATACTAATTTTATTTATTATCAAATGTTATATATACAAGTGATGAAAATTTACAGAAGTTCCAAATGAAGTAACCTTTTTTTGTAATTTATTTTGGCAGACATAAGTTAGTCATATAGCTAATTACATTCAAAAAATTATTCAAAACTTAGAACTATTACACTCTAACACGTATTTATTACTCTCTAGGTTTATAGACCTAGAGAGTAATAAAGATAACTTTATAGACCTAGAGAGTTTATACTCTCTAGGTTTATCACCAAAATTAAATTTGTTTTTTTTTGTTTTTACAAAATATTCACATGTAATATAAGAGATAATGTGTAAATATAAATTTGTTAGGATGTTCACAATATTTTGGGCCAAGGTAACATTAAGATAATTGAGTTTTTCCATCATAATATTTCTTAAGTTGTCAAATAACGTACAATGCCATAATAAATGATCAGCGGTGTAATTCTCATCACCACCTTCACACGAACTTGAATTGACAATTTGAATCTATTCAAACTTTGATTGAATGATGAATGATTTGATCTCTATCTATTAATGTTAACCATTTCTTTTCTAGCTAATTTGAAGTTTTGAAACCACAGTATTGATGATGTTCTATGATACTGCAAAAAATACCCTTTGCCTTTAGAGCGGCCAAGATTTTCAATATTTGCAAAGTTGTTTTGAGTACAAACCTCCCTGTTTATAGCAACCGTATCAGATACTGAAATATGGAATGGGTAAACCATACCATCTATTTTGGCAGATTTAGCTTCTCTTATCTGCACTCTCATTTCCATTTATACCAATATGGGCAGTTATCCTAGTTACCCAAATTTTGAGATTAATCTGCCATCCATGTTTACATAATTTCTTGATTTCTAAAATAATATGATCGATTTTTAGTTCTATTAATATTAGATAGAGAAACCAAGACTCTTTCTATCAGAAAAGATAATAGATGAAGTAATTTTGAATTCAATAATAATTTTTACTGCTTCAAGGATAGCTAAAGCTTCAGCAGTAAAAATGGAAATTGTACTATTAACTTTGAATGTCCTATTTAGCCTGTTATCAGTGCTCCAAAGATAATGAAGTAACATGGACATCGAAGATCAGCTGATCACAAGTTCAGCCCAATCTCTCTGCAGCAACACTCTCTGTTGTCGCAATTTGGCATTTCTTTCATTGCAACTTACACGTTTTGACCTAAACGCGCAAAAGCTCTTTCTCGATTTGACCCGTTATTGATATTGATACTGCTTTCGAGTGCTTTACCGTTCGAGGTTGCAAAATCTCCCTATTGGTTCAAAAGTGCAGTGCATGTTTATCGCAGTAGACGTGATACGGTCGATATCCCCCGCTGGATAACGAGATCCGGCGCCGACCTACACGTCGACTAGCGGGGTACCTCAACTAGATACCTCCCACCGACAGAGCACCGCCTCTGCAGCTTCAAATCAAGCTCTAAGCCAGGGGTGGCCAACTCAATGCTTTGTGACGTCACGAAATCTGCTCTCTTGCTCCAAGCTAATCCGCCGAGCAAAGGCAGAGCTCGACGCGGCGGCAAGTGACAGTGTTCCAAATAGATGGTAAGGAAGTAGGGGAAAAAGGTTCACTTGGAAAGTCGATAATTATATTTTTAAATGGTAATTATTATTTAAAATGTTTATGATTGAAGAATTATATAATAGAACATACGTTATTACATAATTAAAAAACGACTTCTTATTATAACCGGTAGGGTAATTCCACTTCCATCTTCTAGCTGATAAAATTTTCTGAAAATACAGTACTAACATTTTAGGACAATATCATTTTATAAAATAGAATACAATATAACTAATTCGTTCGTTCTGAGACAATAATTATTGTTAACAAATATGCAACAAATAGGTGCCTGTACGTGAGAGACTTTTGACCCCAGACTTGATTATTTTTTATGTACAGTTTTGTTTTAGAATGTAAATCTTCGTGATTTTCAGTATATTTTCAATAATCTTCAGTCTGCAAATTCATTTACTCATCCCATGATGGTGAGCCATGTCAATTATCATACTTTATTTAATCTCGCAGATTTCTCTATGTCTCAAAGTTGCATAAAACATCTACAAAAGGAAATATTTCTTCCCCAGCAGAAATAGAATTAACACGTGTAGATGTATTCCCAGTCATGTTGCCTGAAACAAAAAGGCCCACTGCCAAGACTTTTGCTAGGGGTGACGGCCGTCTCCCCTCCCTCCCTCCCCCTTTACTCGGCCCCCTTCTCCGAGCGCCTTATCTCGGAGAGCAAAGCATCTCCGACGCCATTCCTTGACCAGTTGGCAATCACTGCTCTAAGCTCCCGACGGGTCTCCCAATATGTGGTAGTGGAGTGCGTGTAAATGAGTGTGTGTAAGTAAAGGTGAGGAAAGGACAAGGGAGTTCCAAGGGATATTCCGCGGTGCGTGACCCATTTCTATAGCTCCGGCAACGGACCGCGCGCGATCAGACCTTGCTCACACACACACAAACGCACACAAAATGCCTCTTCCACGACACAACCACACATGTCCGGAGAACAACCGGGAGCTTCTAACGGCTCTCCCGGCCGGGGCGGTGTCTCGCAGGGGGATACACTGCCAATTCCCGGGATAAAGAACACTTACGGGTCCAATGACCATAGTAGCTGACGCGCCTGGAATGACTAATTACCCAATCAACGAAATTCTTCGATTCAGTTACATGATTATTTAAAAAAATCATCTTTCTTTAGCATTATACAGAAAATTTTGTTAATATCATATTGTATTTCTTTCTGACCCCATAATTTTGTTTTTACTTTCCCGTATACATACGTAAATACTGAGAAATATGATTAGTGTAGGGAAAGTTATCTAATGCTGCGCAAAAAAAACCGATTTTGAACAGAAAACATTTATTAATTGCTCGGCCCTGTTAACCGAACTAGTGGTGTAACAGAATGGCACAGGCTTTCCCGTATTAGTTTTCTATTTGCTTGAGTCTTCGCTAGCTATATGGAATTATTGCCACATACTCTTTCTTGCCAGCTGCCATCTATCACCGCCAAAAGTACATTATTTGTATACCAGCATTATAAACAACCCTTTTCCATTAACAAAATCGTTTATAATATGGCATATTATTGCACGAAGCATTCCGTCATTGCTATTTCTGCACGAAATATGAGCCATCACTGACGTAATAATCACGGCCCCTATATATTATCAGTTATGGACTTTAAAGAAGGCAATGGTGCCTTGTAAATAGTGTGATGGAACACACGTGGAAGGGGAGAAAACACCGTCACGGGAGTGTGTCGGTGAGCAGGTGTCAGGTGGGCGCGCTGAATTTATTTGAGGGGCACCAAGCGCCACTCGCCTGTCTCCTGGCCGGGGAGAATGAGAACCACAGGGGTGGGCACTCTATTACCCCGGCAGTAGGCGCGCCAAGCTTTGTAACAAATTGAGGCGCGCGGGGTGACTCAGTCACCCCACAGTAAAAATGTCAAGAAAACAATTAATAACCAACTATTTGTTTCTTTAATGAATATGTGTTAATTTCCCAGTATTTTACATAGTTTGGAAAAAAGTACACATAACATTTTAGTGTTTAACAATGTTCTTTTTGCAAACAACTTCCACAACTGTGCTGCATGTGTTTAATACACACGTTGAAATTACACTTTGAACAGTGAAAAATATTCTCGAACAAAAGCACTCACCATGGTGTATATTTGAAAATTAAACATTTCTCTCAGAACTACTGTGAACAGAGTGGCAGGAAGTGATAACAAAGGTTGCGCGAGGTGATCGCCTTTGCGACGATATTTCCAGAAAAGACAGGAAGCAGTTGAAAGAGAAGAGTCGAGATATGTGCTCAAAGCTTTCCTCGAAAGGTATTGAGAATCTCGAATGATTATAAATAAAACTAAAAATACAGTGAGCTCCGAAACAATGCTGTCGTGACTCAGGCACCCCGCGCGCCTACTGCCGGGTTAATGAGAGGATGCATGAAGGTTGACTATGTTTTCTACAGAGAAGAAAACAAAAAAAAACTGTAGGCCGAATTCTGTTTAAAATGTTGATCGCCTGAATAGCGGGAACTCGTTTATTAACTATAATTTACAGGAATTGAGAGTGCTACTTAGTGCTACTTTATCCTACATTAATAAGTCCTCTGATTTTGATCCAACTCCGTTTGATGAATTTACATGAACATACTTGTTGGCTGGCCTTCGGTACTTCGGTTCGTGAATTACACACGCCTGCAGTCTGGTCAGCGCCTCCGCTCGTTGCGTCCTCAGCGAAGCCTCGCCGCGTCAGATGATGTCGTGGCTAGCGGGAACGGCTGCCTGCGTGCCGCTATCTCAGAAGTCCGGCCGCCCAAAGTCCTGATTTTGACGAATTCAGTCACCAATCATTTGCAAATGAGGCCGTCACACGACACCCCAATGCATAATATCAGCCACTGAATATTTAAACTATTTGAATATCTGCGATGTGTGAATAACAATGATCCAGTTTTTAACAATATTTTCGTAAAAATAGCATCAGTAATAAATGTCTGTTTAGAGTAATACATTAGTGTATATTGTGTATTTACTTATGATCTTGGTTTGGTTTGATTGTGCTCCATGGTTCTCTCTATATTCGTATTTGAATTTCTGGGATGGTTGAATAACTATGATTCAGATTTTAAAAATATTTGTTTCATAAACAAACTTCAAACAGTGTTAAGTTTATTTTTTGGAGTAATGAAGTAGTATATAATGTGTATTTAATAATGTTTTTGGTTTCGTTCGATTGTGATAGTCGGTTCTCTTTATAATCGTATTTGTAATTTTGGCATGGTGTCATTCGGGTTGCATATCTACGATGTGTTTAACAATTTATTTTTCATAAACGAGGAGAGTAATTAACTTAATTTTTTTGCAATAAATTAGTAATAAAAGAGTACTAAATATCTGTATTAGTTTGAATCGATTTTGTCAATTTTTTAAAAATGGCTGTACTAGCTTGACAGTCACGCCTTCACAACATGTTTTTAAAAATGGCAAGAGTAATAAATTTAATTTTTGGGTAATAAATTAGTAGTAAATGAGTACTAAATATTCCATTTGGTTTAGTGCGATTGTGCTATAGCGGTTGTGCCAGCTTGACACAGCCTAGCTGCAGCCGGAGTACGACACAACGTGGCGTCCGCCGCAGTTGCAGCATTCTGGCGGGAGGTTGAAGTTCCCCCGTTTAGGGCAGTGTGCCGTGCCCTTAAACTCCGGCTTGTTTTTCTCTGTAGGGTGGCCATCTCCCTTGCAGAGCTTACAGCGGTAGTCAAAGGCGCAATTGGCCGAGGGGTGACGCCATCTGCAGCAGCGGGCGCAGAAGAGGAGTCGTGCCCTCTTTTCGCGCTCTACAATTACGTCAAAGTTGTCCAGTTGACGGATCGAGTAGATTCTGCGCGAGGCAGGTGTGTTGCGTAGGGTGATCATGAATGTCCCCGTGAGCAGTTTACTGCGCTGCCATTCATTGAGTGGGGGTTCACCTTCACCTGCGGGTCCGGCGACCGCAGCTTCTTATAGACGCCAGTGTTGCCTGACGCCCAGGGGGTCAAAGCCGAGCTCTCTCAATTCTTCCGCCACTTCCCCCTCGGTGAACCCTCTCGGGAGCCCCATGATGGCCACTCGGAGGGACTTTTCATGACCTTCACGTGGTGGCGGGTGGGAGTATAAGAATATGCCATGTAATTTGGCATATTTCTCGGCTTCTAGGTAGACCACCTTGTCAGTGGTGTGGATTGCGTAAACTATACGCTTCCCCCGGGTTTTGGCTAGTCCAATTGTGGCCTTTTCCCTGTTGCAACGCCCAGCGCACGACCGTGGGCGAGACCCAGCATCGGGCGAGATCCGGAGCCCGATGTAGTTTGGCCTTTTCGGCGGCCGTGAGGCGGCCGCCGTTTGGGGCTCCCGTGTTTCGAGCGGGGCGTGCGCAGGCGCCTCCGTCGGGGAATTTGCGTTGCGGGGCCGGCCGCGCTGGTTGACGGGGACGGTTTGCCAGCCGCCATCTGTGCCTTCGCCGTCTTGGGTTAGGGAGGAAGAGGGCTGGGCGGTGGATGCGTTACCTGCTGCCGGGGGCTCCTGCCGGGCGCCGGGGCTGGATCCGCTCTGCGCCGTTCTTCCTCTTGGGCGTTGGGGGGTCGCCGCCCTCGCCGCGGAGATCCTCGGACCCTCCGGAGGCGTTTCCGTCGGGGGTGGGGCCGAGGCCTACAACTGCGGCTGTAGCGGCGACTTTCGGCTTTCGCCGACGGTTGCGGTTCATCCCTCTGGAGGTGGTGGGCGTGGTGCCGCGCCGGCTCCCGCTTCGGTGGACGGCGGTCGGCCGGTTTCGCCTCCCCCGCCGCTCGTTGACGAGGAGGAGGAGGTCGCGGGTGGTCTCCCGGGGGTGGAGGGCCCGCTGGGTTGCTGACATCTGGGTCTGCGGGTCTCGGCGGTTCGGGCGGAGCTGCGGAGGTGGGGAGCGTCGCACGCTCCTCCGCAAGGTTGCCGCTTGCAGGTCTCGGATGACAGCGGCGTTGCGGATGGGTTGGCGGTGGCTCGTTGTGGAGCTGGGGAGTGCGCTTCGAATGTGCGCACCCTTTCCAGCACTGAAGGCGAGGGCCGCGGCTTCGGCATGAGGCTGGAAGTTGCCTGAGCGGTAGGTCCTTCCAGTAGCTCCACAGCTCCGCTTCGCGTGCTCGTGCGAAGGGGAGTAACACCTCCCAGGGGACCCCTTTCGGGCCCTCCCGCATACTCCCCTCCATGTTGGAGGCGGTGCAGGCTACAGGGGTGGAGGAGAAGGAGCTCCACATACCCTCTGCAGTCTCAGGTTGGGCCCTCGCCGTGGCGTCGAGTCCGTTTCTGTGGCTGAGGCAGCAGCCGCTCCGCCTCGCGCTGCTTCGCCCTCGGCCGTAGGCGGCGGAGGCAGCCGCTGCGCGTGGCGGAAGGGGAGTCAGGGCGCGCGAATGGGCCCTGCGGCTCATCGCAAGAGATTGCAGTGTTCGCAGTAAAATCAATACGTAATGAAAAAACTTACTTTTAAAAACTGATTTATTAATTTATTACTCCTTTACACTTATATTTTGTTTTTATTTGGTATTATAACAAGAACAACAAAAACATCAAATTAATTCTTGTGAACACGTATATTAATTGTACAATTTGATAAATTGGTCAGTGACACTCCAGAACATTCATTTATGCCTAAAATGCTAGTTTTTTCTTTGTTTTCTGCCCTAATCAATATCTTGTTAGCTATTTGAATCTTATTCACCGATTCTTCGATGTATGACTCGGCTACACTTGTAGTCCTCCATCCTCCATGACGTTTACGTGTAGTGGTATCACCACCACTATCTGCGAGAAACGTCGCGGATGTTCTCCTAAACGAATGACCAGAGTACTTTTATGCATTTGGTAATTTTAAAAAAATTGCAATATTTTTTGGCATTTTCGTAAATGTATTGATACCAATTGGATTGCAGCTGCATTTCCCATGATTGTAAAACAAAAAAAGTTTTATTGTGTTTAACATGTGGGAGCTTTAAGGAAATGTATTTTTACAGACTTCAACATAATTAAATTCTTCGCTGGATACGATAGTAAATATTCTGGGCTTCTCACTTTTTTTTCGCTTTAATGTTCGCTATCAAAACAGAACCTTCCTCTTTTACATCGTTGATGCACAAATTGTAGAAACACCAAATATGCCAAAAATAGCAACAACCTGAAAATCATACCAGTTATTAATACATCAGTTAATAAATAAAACTTAACTATTATTGCCATTGTCATTATTATACCTCCTTTTAAAGAAACGTTTCAGCATCAGCTTTGTAAGAAATGTGTTTACATCTTGTTGGAAAAATACCATTGCCTGTATAGGTTTAAATCCAACATTTGCTTGGTTCATATTTAACTTACTTTATGAAAAGCTTCAATATCAATATTGTCTTTGATCTTTAGCATTGCCTTTAATTTGGAATAAGTGCACCATAGTGTCGACGCTTTACATGCTGTGGACTTAATGTTTAAAGAAGCATGCATTAAATTAACAAACGTCTTTATTCTAGCATGTGCATTATACTAACTTAACCAACCTGCTCCTACAGATACAAAAGAACAACAGCTTGGCATAATAAATTTGCATGTTTTTCATCCATCCATTTCCTTAACTTTAAGTACTCTTTCTCATAAGCAAGGCTTTTTCGGTATCATAGCATTTTCTGCTCTTGCAGCTTCTTCCACAATTTCTCTGAGCAAATCCATTACGTTTGAATCGTGACTTTCAAACTAATTGCAATTTATAAACAAATTAGTTCCTTAAGTAGCATTCATGACGTCATAACATGAATTCGAGAACTACTACACCTTAACATCCAAATTAATGTCGCTTCTTTAAATCTTTATAATACTGTTATACAAAAAAATAATGTATGCAACTCGTTTATAATGTTATTTTTTGCACTCATAAGAAGACATTACCGAACGAACGACGTTAGAAGTGAGTTTGGTAATATCTTCTTATTCGTGCAAAAAAGGACAAAATTATAAACCTACAGAATGGCACAGACTATCCCGTATTAGTTTTCTATTTCCTTGGGTCTTTGCTAGCTATTCCGAATTGCCACATTCGGAATTGCCGCCAAAAGCACATTTTTTGTCATTTTCTATATTTTTCGGTTTCCTCGGAAGTATTAATTTTAGAATATTTAAGAACACAAAAACCAGTCCTAAATAGTCATTTTCTTTTAAAATTTGTGCCGTTTTAAAGAAAATTGCGTTTTAACTCTACTAAAAATGTGAAATTAGAAGCTCATTTCCACAGAAAATTTTTGAGTTTTCAAAATATCTTATTTGATGTTATTTGAATCACGTACACTCACAAATATAATAATCTTTACAAATTGTTGGCAATGTGCATACTAAAGGTGTGAGATTTTAAAAATACATTTATATAATTTTTGAAAAAAACAAAAAAACTTAAAATAAACTACGTCATATTAAAGAGTGAAATTAGCACTATCCTCCTAGCGCTTAAATCATACGTACGATTTCTTCCAAAATGGATATTCCCCGGTCGATCGGGTCAAAGCTTTGAGATTTTGAAAAAGATTCTTTAACGTTTGGGGATACTTTAAATGAAGTCTCCCAGACATTTTCAAAATTTTCTCAAAAACAGCTCCAAATTTTTTCTTTATTTTTTTTGTAAGAATAGAGTCAAATCCGCATCATCCGTCAGCATCCGGCGAGACGGAGGGCAGCCTAGGGACCGTGCTGGAGGCACGGCTGGATTGCGTGCCAGGAGTGCACGCCGAGAGGACGCACCAGGAGTCGTGCGGGTCCGGGCAACATCCGGCGAGTCGGAGGGCTGCCTAGGGACCGTGCTGGAGGTACGGCAGGATAGCGTGCCAGGAGCGCACGCCGAGAGGACGCACCAGGAGTCGTGCGGGTCCGGGCAACACCCGGCGAGACGGAGGGCAGCCCAGGGACCGTGCAGGAGGCACGGCTGGATTGCGTGCCAGGGGCGCACGCCGAGAGGACGCACCAGGAGTCGTGCGGGTCCGGGCAACATCCGGCGAGTCGGAGGGCTGCCTAGGGACCGTGCTGGAGGTACGGCAGGATAGCGTGCCAGGAGCGCACGCCGAGAGGACGCACCAGGAGTCGTGCGGGTCCGGGCAACACCCGGCGAGACGGAGGGCAGCCCAGGGACCGTGCAGGAGGCACGGCTGGATTGCGTGCCAGAAGCGCACGCCGAGAGGACGCACCAGGAGTCGTGCGGGACCGGGCAACACCCGGCGAGACGGAGGGCAGCCCAGGGACCGTGCAGGAGGCACGGCTGGATTGCGTGCCAGGGGCGCACGCCGAGAGGACGCACCAGGAGTCGTGCGGGTCCGGGCAACATCCGGCGAGTCGGAGGGCTGCCTAGGGACCGTGCTGGAGGTACGGCAGGATAGCGTGCCAGGAGCGCACGCCGAGAGGACGCACCAGGAATCGTGCGGGTCCGGGCAACACCCGGCGAGACGGAGGGCAGCCCAGGGACCGTGCAGGAGGCACGGCTGGATTGCGTGCCAGAAGCGCACGCCGAGAGGACGCACCAGGAGTCGTGCGGGTCCGGGCAACACCCGGCGAGACGGAGGGCAGCCCAGGGACCGTGCAGGAGGCACGGCTGGATTGCGTGCCAGGGGCGCACGCCGAGAGGACGCACCAGGAGTCGTGCGGGTCCGGGCAACATCCGGCGAGTCGGAGGGCTGCCTAGGGACCGTGCTGGAGGTACGGCAGGATAGCGTGCCAGGAGCGCACGCCGAGAGGACGCACCAGGAGTCGTGCGGGTCCGGGCAACACCCGGCGAGACGGAGGGCAGCCCAGGGACCGTGCAGGAGGCACGGCTGGATTGCGTGCCAGGGGCGCACGCCGAGAGGACGCACCAGGAGTCGTGCGGGTCCGGGCAACATCCGGCGAGTCGGAGGGCTGCCTAGGGACCGTGCTGGAGGTACGGCAGGATAGCGTGCCAGGAGCGCACGCCGAGAGGACGCACCAGGAGTCGTGCGGGTCCGGGCAACACCCGGCGAGACGGAGGGCAGCCCAGGGACCGTGCAGGAGGCACGGCTGGATTGCGTGCCAGAGGCGCACGCCGAGAGGACGCACCAGGAGTCGTGCGGGTCCGGGCAACACCCGGCGAGACGGAGGGCAGCCTAGGGACCGTGCAGGAGGCACGGCAGGATAGCGTGCCGGGAGCGCACGCCGAGAGACCGCACAAGGAGTGGTGCGGGACAGGGCGACACTCGGAGTCGGAAGTGCACGCCGTGGAGCAACGCCGGGAGGCATGAAAGACAGTACTGGTGCCTAGCCACGCACCAGCAAGAACTAGACGAAGAAGTCTCCTGTACTTTGATTGTATGTGTATATGAGTAAGTGAGAGAATAAACTAAGTTAAGCAAGCGTGAACCTTTTCATTTGGTCAAACACAACAGTTATGTAATGCTGCGCAAAAAAATGGCGAATTTTCGGCAGAAAAATATTCATTGCAAGACCGTGATAACTAAAAAGTGGATAAAACCAGCTGCTAAATTAAGAAAAAAATTCCCTTAGACGTGGTATAACCAGAAACCCTGTTTTGTGGGTCCTTGATACCGAGATCCTTGATACCGTTTTGTGGGTCCTTGATACCGAATTGAAAGGAAAACGTCCGTCTGTCTGTCCATCGGTCCGTCCGTCTGTGAACACTGGTAGCGCCTAAACCACCACGTACGATTTCTTCCAAAATGAATATTCCCCGATCGATCTGGTTCTAGTTGAAGCCTTGAAATTTTGAAAACGATTCTGTCAAAATTTGGGGGTACTTTACATGAAGCCCCCCGGACATTTTCAAATCTCTCAAAAACAGCTCCAAATTTGTTCTTTAAATTTCTTATGAGGATAGAGTAATATACATTTGTTCATGTGGCATAGATCCGATTTTCGCGGATAACTCTGAATTTTTGAGAATTGCGAAAGTTTGAATTTTATTCGGCGTCTTCTTTCAACTACAAAATTGCAGAAAGAGATTTTTCCTTAAAATAATTTTGTTTCTTCATAGTGAGTTGTTTCTTTAAGGTTATATACTTTGTTTTGAAAATATTGGTAGTTTTCGCGCAATATTGCATGCAATATGTGCAATGTTGAAAAATTACAAAAAGATTTTCTCAAAAATGGCTCCAAAGTTTTTCTTTAAACTTTTGATAGGTATAGTGCCTAATGTATTTTATGCGATGACAAAAACGCCATATTGCTGTATATTTTTGTTTTTTTTTTCAAAAATTGGAAAAATATAATTTTTCTGACTTGTCTCTCACGTCATTAATATTTACATCAGCCTTGATTTGTTGACATTATTATATTTATGAGTACATGTGCTTTAAATAATGTCAAGTAAAGTTTCTCGAAAACACAACCATTTTCTGTGAAAACTACTTCAAAATTCCGCATTTTCAGAAATGCTTAAACGCCATTTTCTCGTATATGGCTACAAATTTTTTCTTGAAACTTTTGAATCGAATAGTGTTAATTGCACTCTTTAATATGACGTAAAGTATCTTTTGAGTTATGTTTTTGTTTTTTCAAAATTATATAAATATTTTCTTTAAAGATATGAGATCTTTAATATGCACATTACCAGCAATTTGTAAACATTATTATATTTGTGAGTGTATGTGCTTCAAATAACTTTAATTAAAGTATTTTGAAAAGTCAAAAATTTTCTGTGGAAATGAGCTTCAAATTTCGCATTTTTAGTATCGCTATAGCGCAATTTTGGCACTTAATTTTTGAAAGAAAATTGCCATTTAGAACTAGGTTTTTGTGTTCTTTAATATTCTATATAATTTTAGAATATTAAAGGACACTGAAATCTCGTTCTAAGTGGCAATTTTCTTTCTAACCCTCAACTAGTGCCCTGGTGCCATTTTTACCCCACTGGAATTTTGAAGTTGGATATTCTTTCAATTTTTAAAATGAGAATGTTGGTTTGCTATTTACCTTTAAAGAACATACTTATCGTTTGATTTGAGAAGTATTGTTGAATTTCGTGCAGTTGTTTTGCAGTGGCGTGACTGAAAATATTTGTTGGGGTCAAAGCGACACCACCAAGCCAGTATGTTAGAAACTATATATGTACGCAACTATGTTAGAAATAGCGTCTTGGGCGAACGCGGGCCATGATATCGCTAGCTCTCAATGGTTAAAAGTGGAGAATGATTACAATGACACTGAAGACATACAAAACGGGAATGGCTCTGAAGGGAAGAATTCTTGAAGATGCTGGAACGTCATTTTGGCGAACCTGATATGATACCATACGAACCCGATATGATACGATTTTGGCAAACCTGATACGACTCAGACTGGAATGTGCAACTACCTAAAGAGCTTTATGGAACCCTCTCAAAACAATATTGATGAAATTTATTCCTGGAGCTAACTGTAATCCACAGGAAATCAGAAAAACCAAGCGGTACGCAACATAGGGCGAAAAAAATAACCGAAAAACAAAATTGTTATACACGTTGCCGCTCAATGGGTCAGGAATGTCAGGAAAGGAGTGACTATAAGCAAATACTATAGAGACAATACAGGACAGTTCCCCGTTCTTCCACGCAACAGATGGAAACAAGTTCCCACTAGCGATCCTAGTGTCAGAACCTGGTAATGTAGCGTCAAATAGAAATGTGAATGTAATTCTTACGGAAGAAATAAATATGTTTTAATCTACCTAACGAAATAAGACTTATTTTTACCTACTCTCGCTGTGATTTAATTATATTGAAGGGCTCAAATTACGGAAAATTGTAATGTACAATGTGTTATAATGGACATGAGAACATTGAACATTTAATGAACATATAATGAAAATTATTTTCACAAATAAAGTTGTTACAAATGCAAGATTTTTCTTGCCTAAACATTTCCACTGATACATTTAGCTTTTTTCCATTTGCTTCCTTTAAAAAGCACTGTATCAGTACATTGATACCTCTGCTTTCATACAGATTATTACACCCCTTACATAAAATATTCTGCAAGTGAATATTAATGATTTGCATTAATTGTTTTTTTAACGTCAAGTTTACTTTGACGTAAACAATTTAAAAAGTGTTTATTGAAAACATATTCAGTCTTGGAAAACTAATAGCGAATTCATTTGGGTAGAAAAGCGTGGCATTCACATACTGTTTAATCAGAATATGCGAGTTTCTTAATTTATACTTTTCATCCAAATTCTGTTAAGCATTTCTACAACCATCATATGGCACGGTACTACACAACCAGCCACATACATAGGACTCAGTATTTTCCTGTACAAAACTTGTAGGAATATCTTCAGTGTTATCCATTTCTGCAATGTTCGTTACACATGGCATTGGGAATGGCAATGTGCAAGTAGTCTCCCAATTAAGTAATGTTATAGTTTTTAATGCATTTTATTACAAAGAGAAGTCAAATCGTATTAAACTAGCTTCATTCATGTTCAAGATTCTTTCAATTTTTACCTGGTTTTATCACGAGGAAATGTGAAGAACGAACGCGAGTTCTGCTGTATTTTATAATAAAGCCAAAAACTACAGAATTGTTTCTTGCCATACGTAGAATGATGTAAAGAAGAGTATTGTAAAATATGTTTTCCATAAATCGACCAGAAAGACAATCAAATGAAAAGAAGTCAAGCAGACAACAAACACCAACAGAGCACTGAGGTTAGGGTGTATGAGTTATTACCAGGTTCTGCCACCAGATGGATGTTTCTCGATATATCGCGAAGTGTCCTGTAATGTCTTTATAGTATTTGCTATAAGTCTTCTTTTTCAATAATGTTGATATCTTATTGTTAAATATGTGTATCATAAATTGATAATGCGAAATCAAATAATCAGTTCAGTAAAAATTTCATTAAATATGAATTATTTTATCTAAATTATTTTGAAAATCCTATAAAAATGTGACTAAACAGAAATAGTTTAACTTTGTTTGAAGGTTTAACTTTGTTGTAGCAGCAGAGGTGAAAGAAAAACAATTCAATTTTTTTGCTGAGTACTCAGATATAACAAATACTCGTATATAGCTTTCTAAATTAGATTGCGAAACCATGCTCATTGGTACAATCACTTTTCTGTATTTGTCCATCTTGTAAATTAAGTCAGCAGAAAAACTCAACACGATGACTCATTAGTAGTACAGTAAAGGCACGATGTAAGAGATACAGGTGTGTTCACTCCCAGTCTAAAACTGAAGCCAATGTGAGACTAGTTCTCACAGCTCTCGCTATCTAAGCGCTGCGAACGACTTGGGCATTTTTTGGGACAAGATGGCATCTATTGATAGCACGGTGAACGGTAGTCTTGACTGATCTCTTAGTAGTAAAAACTTTATTCTGGAGTATGAAGTAAATTTAGAAGTTTCCAAAGTGAGGCGAAAATAAAGATATTAAAACGAAATAGTAATTTTTGTGATTAATAAATGTAATAATTTAATTGTTTATCGTATTATTTTTCATTCTTGTTTAATTTTGTTGAACTTTCAGTGGTTATGTTGGGCAAAACAGAGACTGCCATTGGAACACCATGCTTGTTCATCAAACATATCTGACGACTGTGATCCTCATACTGAACTTTATTGGTATGATCAATGTGTGTATTGCTTATTGTGTACTATTTTTTAATTAATATAGATTATTGATTTTTTATAATTACACGAAATTACAAACTTCATGAAGTGTAATTTACTACCTAAGTATTAAAAATATATTTTTAAAACATTTAAATTTTCAGAAGAAGTTTATGAAAAATTGTTTAGGGAAGCAACTGTAATTCATGAAGAAGATCAATTGAATGAATCCAAAGGGTGTCAGACAAACTTGTTGATCTTTGTAAATATATTTGAGAATAAACAAATGGTTAGTCTTCTTCGAAAATCATAGGACATGATTGTAAAATGTGAACCAGAGAATGTGTTTTTTGCACATATCGTTACAAGATGTGATTATAAAAAGTCAGCTGATGTTATTTCAATATAGGCATAGAGGTTCTGTATATAAATAGTGTAGTAAAAACATGGATTATTCATGGTGGTGATATTCTGTGCTGTGGTTCTAAAACGTATCTTCAAGAATGAAGACCTTCATTTTTTGTTCTTGAAATTAATGTTATGTTTTTGAAGCCATGTTGTGTTTCAATTGATAGCATGGTGGAAAGTGAAATGAAGTGGTTGTTAGGTTTTCATAGAAGTAAATTAGAGAGAACACAATTCAGATAACTGAAAACCGTGTAATCCGTTTCATGAATTATATGGAATCTTTTTCACAGTAAAATTTAGGAATGTGGGAAAATGCATGTAAATTTCAGGTGAAAGGAATACTAAAACTACAAAAACAATGTGTTACAACAAATTGGGTTATGCGTTTCGCATAAAATACTTTCAATAATTTAAAATTCTTACCTTCCAATGTTTATCAACACCCAGAACCATGATATTTTCAATTGAAACACAACACGGTCCACTTCTATTCTGAGCCCTGAATTTGTATGATAAAAGCCCTACATAAGCAGAAATTAAGATATTCTACCTGTCACCAGATGTCAAGAATAACATAAGGTTTTTCTCAAAAGTAAATTCTTCTTCATAAATTCATCGTCAAAGCAATTTTACAATGAATGGTTTGCACATAGCTAACAGCATTTTGAAATTTAAGTAAAGGCAAATTAATGTTAATATTGATAATTCTGCAATAAATGTAAAATTTATAATATATAAGTTTCTTACGTAAAATTTATGTACATTAATATGTTTAGGAAATTAAGAATGTATGTAAACTGTATATGTATACTGGTAGGTGTAGTATCCAACCAAAGACGAGAGCTTCAGAAAAAACAAGTTTCGTTTATTAACAATCTGATTACAATATTTTCGTATCAGAGTACAAAGCCTTGTCGCCGTATATCCAGGAGAGAAAGCAGAGAAACTTCGCCGGGTCGCCGATAGCCAGTAGATGTGCCGAAAATGCAGGGGTCGCCAAAAATCCAGAAGGGTAGTCCGAAGTAGAAAGCCAAAGTTGTTGCCACCAGAATCTTCTCCACCAGAACGCTGTACACCTCGCTGCCGACCCGTACTGTATGCTCGCTCTCCTGCTTCTGCCGCTCCGGGGCTGGGCCGGCTTTATAGCCCGCCCGCTGCGGTCGCTCGCTGACTAGCCCTGCCATAGGGACAGCGGCGAGTCTTGACGCGCCTATCCAACCGAGACGGGCGCGCGCACCCGGCCCTGGCCGGCCCGTTGCCGCTGTCCGCCGCTTCGCTTGGTGGCGCCTCCGATGCTGTGACGCGGCACGGCGGCGAGACATTTGACTGCCCGCGGGCGGTCATAGCAGTAGGTTATGCGATTTTGAGAATTGTAAGTCATAAAATTATAATTATTTTAGATAATAATATGTAAAAATTGAATATTATTAATATTGGAATAAAGAGTTGAACTAAATTACAATAAACTACATTTTTATGATTTGTAAAATTTTGCTAGAAAATTATAATTGACACTGAAATTGTTTTTCAATCAGGGTCAGTGATGAATATACTGTTGCAAAGAAAAAACCTGTTGACTGCTGAGCAACTTGAATGGTAAACCATTGTTTAGTTGATTTTCGTAAATGTAATCCTTATTGCTTTTTGTTACAACTCCAACTCCTGTTTTTAAATGGAAATGCTCGTTCTTTGGTACTTAAATCATATAATTAAAAAATGCATGACTCTCGCTACAAAACATTTCAAACAAGTTAACACTCCTGTCAGCCTGTATAATAGGTCTTAAAAGATCCCGATACATTTACAGTAGCGGTTCACCAATTATCTGTATTCAGTGACGGTTATAGCTTTCTTGCAACGAAAACTCCAGAAAGTACTAAATGCGCAAGATGCCATCATCAATGCCCAATACGATCGGGCGCACCGTTCGGATAAGCGAGGAACTAGCCTCAAACTGGCTTCAAAAAGTTTGCCCTAAAGGAGGCTAGTTGACACACCTATATATCTTACACCGTGGTAAAGGCTGCTTTGAGAAATTGATTTCTTTTAAGACAAAAACGACTTTTTTCTAGAGGAGTTGAAGATAGAATAGAGAATACATCTTTGTGCAGGTTGCAAACATTCATACAATCAATAGAAAACGACAGCAAGTGACGTCCGAGACGTTAAGTAAATGGATTCGTTCTCTGGCTGGCGTTGTCGATACGGTGGCATCCCCCACAACTCCTTCTTTTGTACCCAGTTTATTGGATCCTCGAAAGAAAAGTCATTACATTCCTTCAGGGAACATTCTTTTTCAGGAGTAGAATTAAATAAATGTCATTCGGCTTCGTGTTGCAGATCGATCAATAGAATCTCTATGTCCCAAGTCATTCTACACTGCATCACTACATGTTAGTTCTCATTGTAATTTTATGTTTAAAAACATATTAAGTGGCTGTTAGCTTGTAAACTGTGGAGATTTTACTTTATTTTGAAGAAAATGTTTCTGTGCCCGGTTTAAGAAATTTAAAAGGAATTTGTTGGGACAATTTGTATGTATCAGCATCGTTAAACATAATGAACATTTGTATTTATTTCATAGATACTAGTGATACAATTCGTATTATAGTTTTTGGGAATGCAGCATGAATAAATACATAAAAAGCAAATATTGTAGTCCAATAGTGAAAGATTATGCAACTACAGCTACCTGATAAAATCTTTCCAAAATGTTCACTTCGAGATTAGCTATTATATTGATAAATCAATTTTAAAGAAATATTCCAGCAGATGCATAAGAAGTTGTAGTTTCATTTTTTCAATGACTATTCGTTGTTACTCGAGGAATAATGGGTCAGAAGTTTAGTGAATTTATCATAAATCGTTATAAACTTCTCGGAAAATCTTGACAAGAAATGTTTTAAAAGTATAATAATGAATATCTGTTGTAGTGATTGGCCTCGAATTTATCTTTAATGAGTTTCATTGCGGGAATTCTGAGGTAAATAATGTAGAAGTGAATTTTGTATTCGTGTAGAAACTGGGGCATCAGCAATTGACCACCACTGAAACTGCCAACCCCACAATGAGAACATTACTCGCCAGACAGTGCCTAGAGGCTTATCAATTGAATAGCATAGCCAGCGCTGCTTCGTCAAACGGGACAGCTGAATGTCGTTGCTCGTAGGCATTTCGCATGTGGTATTGTCGCAGAAGGTGCCAGTTCTCCCGGTTCATAGGATGTGCCACGAATGATAAATATTATACTGACTTTACTACGCTGATTGCTGACCTTGCTTGGCATATACAGTATAAATACAGTATGTGTAGTTGTAGATCAAAAATGACTTGTTTTGAATAGGCCACAGTTTTGAAGCACATTTTGCGGAATACTACAGACGTACGATCAACCCGCTTCGTATCCTGAAGGGTAATTCACGGCTTCATTTTCCAAACGTTTTCTTTCGTCTTTCATTCCATAATATTTTAAGTATATGGAAAAACATGAGCAAACACCATTTTCTCTTAGAACTCACAATCGTTTGCTGCTTTCGTCCGGTTTTCATCCCATGAACTGTGTAAATACATCGAGTTTGGAAAGAAAATTCCGCCGTACCACTTCTATTTCCGTGACACAATATTTTAGTTTTTAGACGTATCACTTCCTACTAATGCAATATACCTTTTAGATGAAATCAGTGAAATATGCCGGTGATTTATTTTCAAACCCCATCTTTTAATTTGAAAATCATGAAACAAGACAGTGTTCTGACCACATCATCATCTGAACTACATGGAAATTATTTTCTTAACTCAAATATTTATTTTTTCTGAATTATTTGAAAAAATATTTTGTATTAAACCTTCATGCAATAACAACCTTTTTTATTTTTATTTATTTATGTACGTCAAAAACAGTTAAAAACTGTGTGCGACGAGCTATGGAGAGAAGTGAATTTGGTGCACGTTTTCATAATTCTGTGATCTCTATCCTAAACCATATTCTAGTCGAATTTTGAATACAGAAAACAGGTTTTTTTCGAGTTTTGTTGACAAAATATTCGCTCCTATATAATAAAATATATTTTCAAAGGTAAATTAGCTATAAATTCCTGCCCTGAACCGTCATGTTCTTCATGAAAGAATAATAGTTTTTGCCGCGATAATATGGAAAACGATAATTTGAATAACTATATTTCCCACTGAAATTCAGAAGACGTGCACAAAGAATGAAGTTACATTTATGTCCAGAAGCAAAACAAGGGACCTTCTCAGCATTTGCTCAAAGATCAGGGAAACTGGACGAAAAACCTGATCAAGATGGGGGCCATCAACCCAGAAACTGTGGTACAATACTTGTTACAGGTTTTTTAGAATTATACAGTCAAAATGATAAATAATTACATTAACTATCACTGTTAAAATTAATGCTACTTTCCTCTTTGATGCTCAGTATAGTCTCGAATTGTATAGAAACAGTTATGCAGCAGAAAATATTTTACTTGGGACTTGAACTTTTCTTTTGAATTTAATCGTTTAATGTCTTCTGGCAATATGTTGTAGAGTAATGTACATGAATTGTATGTGAATTTTTTGTAGTGAGCTGTTGATACTGCCACCTGGTGAATATGATTACTACGTCGTGCGTTATACTTATAGACATCGGGGTTTGCTGAAAATACGTAGGTGGTTCCGAAAGTAATGCCTCCTATTTATTTGTATGACAACTACAGTAAATAAAAAAACAAACTTATACAATGTGTTAGAACAGTTTTTTGAACCCGAAACTACATTTCAATATAGTCCCCCCTTTTTTTCTACACGTTTTATTAACCGATGAATAAGAGCCTGCATGCCACGCTGGTAAAAGTCTGTACCAGCCGAGTTGACCTGTACGGGGAATTCTTATGGTGTCGTTCGATGGGTTGTCGTTTCATTCCTGGCTCATAATGGTGACATCATGTCTTGTAATCAGTGATTATTCGATCCAGAAAACCACCACCTTCAGCTTCGTATTGGGTCGAAACCTTCTCAAAACGTTCCTTTCGGTGGTGTTGGTGTTCCTGTGTGAGTGATCGCGGGACACACCTTGCGCACAATTTTCGGTAACTCAATTTACTCAGCGTTACCTCTAACGCATTGCAGACTTTGTCCAGCGCCATACGCAGTTACCCAGCACCATATTCTCCCCCACATGAACCTATTCACGCGGAAGAACTGAATGAGGCGCTCCATCATTCCGTGGTGGTAGCTGTGCGTGGATGACAGCAACATGGTTTGTCATTCACGTCGCTGTCACTGCCGCTGAAACGCACTACCCATCGTCGCCACACTGTAGTAACATCCACTGTATCCTTCCCGTTAAAGTTCAGCAGGAGACTGGTGATGTCGATGCGTGCAATTTCCTCGGAAGTGAGAAATTCAGTCACACATTTCTACTTTTGACGCGCGTTCCGGCTAGACTCCATTTTAGCGTTCTGTAACTATGTTTCTATCTGACAAATAGCAACGAAATTAAACGAACTTTAACGAGAGAGTTCATATTTCACTATGGCACCACTCACATTCGTTTTTGAGATCATAAGCCTACGTAAAAAAATGGGAGGCATTACTTTGGGAACGACCCTCGAATATTCCCGCCCTTAAGTAAGACATTTTTGACAAAAATTACTGATTCGTGAATCAGGAGACAAGATAATGGTAAAATTCCTAGATTAATAAAGAGAGACTTACAAGAATCACGTGGGTTGGATTTGCTTATTATTCGTACAATTCTTTTTTGTAATATGAAAGTCTGGGAGCTATAAGCTGTGTTTCCCCAGAATATTATGCCATATCTCAGGCGGGAGTGAACATTGGCAAAATATATACAACGAGCTGTATGAAAGCTGACGGAATTTGAAAGAATTCTGAACGCGTAGCATAATGAACTTAATTTTGTGTTCAATTCATTTAAGTGGGCATTCCACTTGAGGTTTCACTGAATTGATAGACCTAAAAATTTTGTTACATTAACATCAGTCAACAACCTTCATGCGATAATACGAGTAATTCGCTTTTCGCTAGGGATATATTTGCCATTGTCAAGAAACAACTTATGAATTTGCATGTATTGAACAAAAATTGAACAAGGCTAGAAAAAAGAGCAAATACTAAAAGAGATTTTAACATTTTCAACGTTGAAATATACGAAACAAAAGCTACAGAATGGGGACAATACACAAGGAGTCGACAAGACGCTTCCGGGGAGTTCTAGGTAAATTTCATGAAATATATTTTTCAATCATTCAATTTTTAACACACTGTTAATAAATAAAAATGATGAAGTAACGAAAACACAAAATCCAATCTTCAGGAACAAATAAGTTACAAGGACAGAGAACCAGGAGTCGAAATGACTCCTCTGGGCGTTGTAGTGTTAACTGCCATTACATAGTACTGAGCGGACGTGTCCAAAGGGAGTTCACTTATTACTATCCGAATTCCAAGTGATAAATACACACATACCTTCTAGAGAAACAAAGAAGTTGTTTAACCAACATTCTTTATATATCAAAATCGATAGTAATTACAAATGACTTCCTTTATAATGAAATTAACACGAATACAATTTTTGGGAGATACTTTTATATTATGAAAAACTGTATTGTATCGTATGAATCAAACAACTCGGGTATAATACGTAAATTAATAAGTATCAATAATAAACAATTTAACAATGCTGAAAATTCCCTATTATTTAAAAAAATATTTATCGGAATAACCTAACCTTACATTAGCCATTATCAAAACCGCCGACTGAATGTTTAGATGCCAGTAAGCTAATCACTCCTATAGCACGCCTATATAGGTGTGCAAAAGAAAAAAATCAATATCTATACTAATATATAAAGACAGAACTGCGCTAAATTACAGCACCATAATCTCTGAATCTACTGAACCAATACTGATGCAACTTTTTTTGCTAGCTTCCTTTAAAGGTCTAAAGTACTAAAGGGAATGATTTATAGCCATAAATCTTAATATATTTACAAAATAATTACTTTTCCGGACATTTTTCGCCTGATTTTACATCACAGATTCAATAAGGGATCAATGTTTCGCTGCGCGCCAACAGAGGATGACGTCTGAGATCTTCTACTGATTTCATCAATGTCCATAATTATTACGAAATTCATTGGGGTTTCAATAACGCTATGTGAAGTCCGTGAGTTAACGTTGGTGACTTGTTATTTCTGAACGTTGGTGGAACATTTGAACAAAAGCCGTACTGAAAGTAGTAAAGAACGTCAATGTACATACATTGCCCTTAGTCTGTGTTGTATACAAATAGTGGCAACAACACATGTGAGTTTAAAAGTATTTAGAGCGTAAAAATTACAATAATATACGAGTACCGTACAAAATATATAGTAATGTACAATGTACAATATACAGATATCGTATACAGGTATCGTATGTTTTCTAAACAACTTCTTCCTCTACAGAAATCTGTGTACAGTGAATTGCTTGAAACAACGCCAAACAAAAGTCACTGTTGTCAAAACATATTACAAGTGCTAACAGATGGGCAGCTTATTAAAGTTCGGCTACACAGAGGCAAGAGCAACTTGCTGAAGAACACGCACTATTGAGAATAATACTGTAAAGAAGGAAGCAAATGTGAATAATTCTTTAGGAAGTAGGGCAGCTTTTCATTACGACTCTCGATTTGACTACACATCTCTCATGTTCAAATTGGTAAAGTGGAAAATGTTTGTATATTTTGGTCAACCCAGTTGAACTTTTCTTCAATATATGCATGGGACAAATTCAGTGGTAGACATTTTCATTTACTTTTATGATTGTGATTCACGAAATACGTGACGATATCTATAACCATTTGTTCGGATCTATATGCTAGCGCATCCATGCGCGAACTATCGGATGTTATACTCCGCTTAAAACTGTAAGTCCCTTCGAGGTCACGAGTTGGCAGGAGATACATTTTTTAACCTTTTTTTATGAATACGATAGAAGAAAAAATATAAAAACGAGTTATATTACAATTTGACAATTTATAGAAAGTACTGGTATAATATATTGTGACGGTACCCCCCCCTCCTATTATATTCATGGGGGGTATGCACAGTTAGCTCTATACCTCTTGCGGCTTTAGGGTGTCCACCTCTGTAGTGGGGAGGAGGTCCTGAAGATTGCCCCAGACGTCTTGTCGGTGATAGTCTTCGCCGTGGAGAGCTGTGATAAAAAATTCCTTCCCCGTTTTAGGATGTTCACCACCTATTTTATAAAATCTAATCCCACAATTTTTTAAGAACATAAAGAAGATTTCTCGGAAATGGATCAACACTTTTTACTTTCCCGTATACGTACGTATACACGAGTGATATGCGTAGTATAGGGAAAGTTATGTAATGCTGCGCGAAACTAGTGGTGCTACAGAATGGCACAGACTTTCCCGTATTAGTTTTCTATTTCCTTGGGTCTTCGCTAGCTATTCGGAATTGCCACAAACCCTATCTTGCCAGCTGTCATCTATCACCGCCAAAAGTACATTTTTTGTCATTTTATTAATTTTTCGGTTTCCTATTGGTAGAACAGAAACATTAATTTTAGAATATTAAAGAACACAAAAACCTAGTCATAAATGGCAATTTTCTTTTAAAAAATTATGTGCCGTATAAGAGAAAATGGCATTTTAGCGCTACTAAAAATGCGAAATTTGAAGCTCATTTCTACAGAAAATTTTTGAGTTTTTAAAATTCTTTATTTGAAGTTATTTGAAGCACTTACACTCGCAAATATAATAATGTTTACAAATTGCTGGTAATGTGCATATTAAAGATGTGAGAGATCTTTCAAAAAAAAAAACAAACAATTATGTAATTTTTGAAAAAAACAAAAAAATTACTCAAAAACAACTTTATGCTATACTAAAGAGTGTAATTAGCACTATCCGTTACAAAAGTTTCAAGAAACAAATTGCAGCCATATACGAGAAAATGGCGTTTGAGCATTTATGAAAATGCCGAAATTTGAGCTACTTTTCACAGAAAACGGTAGTGTTTTCGAGAAACTTTACTGGACATTATTTAAAGCATATATACTCATAAATATAATAATGTGAAAAAATTGCCGATAATGTAAATATTAACGACGTGAGAGACAAGTAAAAAAATTTAAAGTTTTGTAATTTTTGAAAAAAGCCAATCGATAGACCAATATGGCTTTTATGTTATTGATAGAGTTAATTTACCACTATTCCTACCAAAAGCTTAAAGAAAAAATTTGGAGCCGTTTTTGAGAAAATTTTGTTTTTGTAATTTTTTAAAATTGCACATATTTCACGCAATATTGCACGAAACTACCAAAATTCTGAAAAAACATTTACATGACCATTATTAAAGAAATCAATATGCAGAACAAATTTTATTTGAAGAAAAAATCTCTATCTTCAATTTTGTAGATGGAGAAAGACGCCGAAAAAAATTCAAACTTTCACAATTTTCGAAAATTCAGAGCTATACGTGAAAATCTGACCTATACCATGTTAAACAGTGTATTTTACTCTATTCATACAAGAAATTTGAAGAAAAAATTTGGAGCCGTTTTTGAGAAAATGTTGAAAATCCCCAGGGGGCTTCTTATAAAGTACCCCTAAATTTTAAATAATATTTTTCAAAATCTCAAAGCTTCGACTAGAATCAGATCGACCGGGGAATATCCATTTTGGAAGAAATCGTACGTATGGTTTAGGCGCTAGCAGTGTTCACAGACGGACAGACGGACGGACGGACGGACGGACGGACGGACGGACGGACGGACGGACGGACGGACGGACGGACGGACGGACGGACGGACGTTTTCCTTTCAATTGGGTTTTCGGTATCAAGAACCTAGAAAACAGGGTTTCTGGCTACACCACGTGTTAGGGGATTTTTTTTCTTAATTTAGCAACTGGCTTTATCCACTTATTTGTTTTCACGACCCGGCAATTAATTTTTTCCGCCGAAAATTGGCCATTTTTACTTTCCCGTATACGTACGTATACACAGAGTGATATACGAAGTATAGGGAAAGTTATGTAATGCTGCGCGAAAAAAAGCGAAGACCCAAGGAAATAAAAAAACTAATGCGGGAAAAGTCTGTGCCATTCTGTAGCACCACTAGTTATTTAAACCTTGTTATAGTTTTTTAGAATTGTTGTTAATCATACAGTCCACATGTTTACTTCTCTTTAAAATGTCCGAATTAAAAAGAGTAATTGAACATGCACTTGTTCTGGGGTGAGGATATAAAAGTTGCAAGGGTTATTATATTCCTCTTATCCAAACCCACTAACAATAATAAAATGTACGAAAATGTCTAACTGACTTCCTAATATAAAACATTTGAAAATAATAATGATTTCAAAAACACGTTTGGTTTATTTATTCGGGTAATAATTTACTGACTAACTTTTATTCATTCACATTGATTTATACACATTCACAGAGAGCCTTTTTGTTGATTTATTCCGTGCATTTGCCCATACGCGTCAACTATTGCTGCAGCTAAAAATGGTTTTGTGTTGCCTACGATCCATCTTTTCTGAATTTCTTTGAGGAAAAAATTAGAACACAACATTCAGTACACAATATTCAGTACTTCATTATTTTTATTTTCAAAATTTTAATTACAGTTCGTACTCGCAAAAATATGCAAGTTTCCCACTACAAGGCAAATCGTTTAACTCCAAAGAAGGTCTTTCAACAGCGCCACAATCAGAATCGGAATCTCCCGCCCCGCCGCTATTGTTTGGTTCTCCTCGAAGCCACTTGGAATAACCAGCTGCTACCAAGGTTTCCCCTGCGAGCACGAGACACATTGCATAGTTTTATCATTTAAATTTATTACAAAATAACATTTAATCACAAAATTCATACATTAAATAATAATTATTAAAAATAAACTATGTAATTATTTATAATGTTTTTCATTTGCAAATAAGATAATCTTTGGCGACAGTTTAACAGAAAAATAGATAAATGTAAATATTAAAGTCAAACAAAAATGAATAAAATAGTTCATGTCCCAACATGAATAAAACAGAAATAGATTATGAACCCACAGCATTGTATATGTCGTGTCACAAATAGTACTTAAACATTATTAAATTAATAAGTACAATCGGTAAAATACTGGGAAGAGGATTACAGATGCAATTTTAGACAAACAGTGTACACTAATTTAGTTTCTCAGATTACAAAGCATTATACAGGATGCATAACCAGGTATAGAGAGCGTGTACTATATTTTTCCTTTCTCGCGCTTGAGAGAGAATGAAGATAATGTTTTGTATTGCTGAGCGATAAATCGGCGAATTTTCGACAGAAAAACTCTTATTACAGGACTCTGGTTTCGAAAAATTGAATAAACCCAGTAGCCAAATTTAGAAAAAAAAATCCTATAACTCGTGGTTTAGCCAGACTGTTTTATGGAACCTTCATACCAAAAATCGATTGACGGCAAAACGTCTGTCCGCGTGTTACTCATGTCAAACGATGCTCAAAGGGGCCCGATTCAGGAAACAAATTTGAAAATTTTTTCTCAACGGTTCTATCGAGGGTGCTGAATTTGAATTTGATGTTTGCCACCTCAAAAAAGTCGGCTTCACAGAGAAAATTGCAAAAACCTCTAAAAATTTCGCGGTTTTTAGTTTTTCGCTTATATCTTCAAAATTGTACGTTTTATCGAAACAATTGTTATTCACAAAATTCAAGTAGATGAAATTTCCTACAAAATGCATATTGAAAGCTTAAATTTGTGAAAAACTATTTAGGCGCTAGAGCGCACTGAAATATGGTTCCTTTTTGGGGCCCCTGGCCAAAGCGGGAGAACAGCTCTTTCCATGCAACCCATCTCGCGGAGGCACGCTAGTTTCACATTCCCATGCTTGAGAACAGCTACTGTAAATAAATAATTGGCATTGTTAAATAATTAACACTCCTAAGTTCACAGAATCAATAGGATCGTGCTTGCTAGCGCGCAGTTTCTGTACATCTCAGCCTTAGGAAACCAAAACAAGAGTTGATATAAGAATATTGTTACGATTGTACGATCTGTACAATGCAATAAATTCATCAAAAAATGGTACCAACAATATGTTTTGTCAATATGTGTCAAATTGTGAGTAAGAGTAAAAATTACCCTAATGAAGAAAATTTAGGCATTCAACAAAAATATTGAAAAGAATACTCCCCCAATTTGCAATACATATAATGTACAAATAACAATAATATATAATATTCAGGAATGTCCTATGTACATCTAATCCCGCCAATTAATTTTACAGAACTTTAATATTGACGCTTTACTTCATTTAATGATCCTACAAGAAAAAAATTAAAAATTTTGTAAATTAATTATTAATTAATTTGAACTGTAATATGAACTTTAATATTGTTTCTAAGTACATGTGCGGTGTAAATAATCACATGTTGTGAAATATTTCCAACCACTGGTGTAATATTACCTGTAATGTCTAACTATTCACTTAACAAAAATGCATAACTGTAAAAAAATGTAACCATCTATGTAAACTTACAGAACTAATTCTATGTAAACATAACGTATGTACCTCATTGTAAACTTACAGAATAGTCACTAATAACCTCGCATTTGATGCGATTATAAATACATTAAATTTAAAAAATATTGAACCAGATAATTTTATAAATGTTTGAAAACTTCAGGCTAAAAAAGAAATAGACTATCGCTGTAGCATAAATCGACGGCAAGGAATCAGCGGACAACACCGATTACATCGGATTGCGATGTATGGTCTTTTTATTTTTGTTTTCTCAATTACAAATAATAGTTATCTCATTACTAGACCATTACTGACGTGGAAACCAGATATCTATGTCAGTGATTGGCCGATAATAATGTAATTGTCTAAGGAGAAAACAATGATAAATAATATTCTTTTAAAATATTTCCCCCAGAGTGTGTAGGGACGGGCTACATTGACAGACGTGCATAGAGTCTGTCTCTACCTTCTACCAGATGTTACATAACAATGGAGGGAGACACCTGATTCGAGCGACAATGACATTTACTAAGAAGCGGTACCTCCGGTTTGTACACAAAATACCTCCTGATCCCTTTTTCTGCTACCTCTTCTCCAGCTGTAATTTGAAAGAGTTTTGTTGCCACCACATTATGCGGTCCATGCAAACTAACACTACTTCTACAAATCTCCGACAGCAACTGTGTAATTCCCAAGAAAACCTCAGCGATAGAGAAAATTCAAATTCTCGCGCGTGATACGCAGACCCTCGTATCAAAATTTAGAACTATGTAACTTGTATATTACTCCAACAAGTATTTCAGGCGCTGTCTTGTAACTGCACTGAAATGTCACCATACACAATGCACCAGTCTGTGATTGACTCTTCAGCGATAGCCCTGCCTTACGCGCTGTCGCGAGATCGTCAGTCAATTGTAAATATAATTTGTCATATCACGAACTCATTGTAAAATAATATGAACCTGTAATATTTGCTGTTTTATTACGTGTGCATAATGCTTTGCAGGGAGTGGGCTATTTGTGATAAAACGTAAAATAGTACGCAGACAGCTGCTGTGAAAGAAAGGGTGTGGGAATATTTCGTCCAAGCCAGAGAGAGGTGGCAGTATGGTAAGTATTTTTTATTTACATGTAACTCACAAATTAAAGTCCACGGTAAGAAGAGGAGGCAACATGGCTATCAAAAATTGATGTCTGATTACGTGAAGATAGCTCAAGAAGAGGCTGAATCACCTTAACTACATTCATCTATATGCAACTTTGTCTTCAAAACTCATTATCTTATTTGCAGAGGAGAAACCACCACATCTTCGTGAAGAAACAAATGAAAAAGCTTCCCTCAACACAAAATCTAGTGTCCTCTGTGAGGAAATAAGCTGTTAGAAAAACTGTTTTATGACTCTCGAGAAATCGCAATGATGATTTTGGACGTTGTATAGTATATTGAGTAGAGGCAGTAAATGACTTTTCAGCTGCTGAAGCACGTGCTTTAAAGAATTTGAAGTAATGTTTCTCGAAAACTAGCTCAAAATTCCGCATTTTCAGAAACACGCAAACGCCATTTTCATAAACGGCTCCAAATTTTTTCTTCAAATTTTTGGAATGCATAGTATTAATTGCAATCTTTAATATGACGTAAAGCTCATATTGGGGTATTTTTTTAAATTACACAAGTGCAATTTTTTGAAAGATTTTTCAAATGACAATGCAGGGAATGCAACTATTGAATTCCGTTCCGCTGTAGCGCATTTCTGTGAATTACGTGTCATTGTTGTGACTTGATATAGCTGTATGGTATCAAGCTTTTTTTTCCAATACAAGTTTACGAAACATCTGTATTATATTTTTATGCAGTTTATTAACAATTTTTTATGCAGTTATTAACAAAGTAGGGCAGAAAGTTGATACTTTCAATCCTACGTAGCTGTTTCTAATAATACGAAAAAGCATGTGTTGTTGGAGCACCGCTAGTTTTTTTAGACATTTTGTGTCAAATATAGGCAATTTTTATTTTCTTTAAGCCATTTTTTTTAAACGCACAATATTTTTTTATTTAATTGGGATCTTAGATATCATAAAGAACGCTTAAGAGAACGGTGTTGTTCGTTGAAATGCGTGATTTTGCAAAAATTCAAAAAAATTAAAATATATCCGCCTCTTCCTACAACTACAACTACGAGCGGTCATTGCCAGTTGTTATAACCCATGGTTGCAACGCCGCAATGATTGGATGACAATGGCGGCTGTGTTTTCTTCGCTGGTAATATAAGACGGCTAATATGGGATAATTGTCTGCACATTTCTAGCAATTTGTAAACACAATTCTATTTGTGAGTCGATGTGCTTCAAATGACTTCTAATGAAGTTTTTCGAAACCTTAAAAATTTTCATTGAAACAGAGCGTCAAATTTCGAATTTACACCAGCGGTTATACGCCATGATCTTAAAAACGGCTCCAAATTTTTCAAAGAAAATTGCCATTTAGGATGAGGTTTTACTGTTCTAAAATACTCTTAAAATAATATTTCCGTTCTACTATTAGGAAACCGAAAAACGAAGAAAAGGTAAAAAAATGTACTTTGGGCCGCGATAGACGGCAGCTGGCAAGAATATGTGGACGAAAGGAAATAGAAAACTAATACGGGAATGTCTCTGCAATTCTGTAACACCACTAGTTTTAGTGGCTAATGACCTCGATGTTGATGCGGCTATAAGTCAATAAAATATTTTCATTTAAAACAATGATGTGAAGAAAAACGAGAAAAGAAGTTTTCAAGAATGACATACTATTTGTTTAAAAAACTCAGAAAGTGTAATGTCCATTGAAGGGAAACAATAACGGAGAGAATAATAATGAACAATTTAACGACATAAAGAACAACAAGATGAATTGAGGCACATTGGAAGAAACAAACAATACGTTTATGATAAAATGTAGTTAATGTAATCATTGCCACACAATGTACACACATGTAATCCTTCAATATTACAAGTTTAGACGTACCCACACTATGTCAATGCCAATAAAACGAACAGACGGAGCTGTAAATTATAAAACCAATGGGTTAGTGAGAAAGAGGAATGACCAACGGATAAAGAGGAATTCGAGAGAAAATTCAGGAGAACCGGAAGGAACGTGACTAAAAGTTCGGATTTCCGTCATTGCAATTAGTGATGAACACTATGGACCTTTTCGCCCGTAATTTCATGAAAAATTACGCGCAAAGTGCTATTCCAATTTGAATGTGAAAATAATTTACGTTGAATTAATTTGAATATAAAAATTAATTTAAGTTTCAGTTCAAATTTTAACTTGAAATTCAATTTTAAAAAATTGTACATGACCATATGTCAAAATATACCATTAAGAACAGATTTCATTGATGGTAATGATCTATTTTCATAATTGTAGTTGTAGAAAGATGTGGATAAATTATGCATTTTTGCAATTCTCAAAAAATTAATTTTCGATGAAAGTGAATAGTGAACCATTCTCTTAAACGTTCTTTCAACTATCCAACAAAAAAATATAATCAAAATCGATGGAGCCTACCCCAAATGTAAAATACTGGTTTCAAATTCAAGGGGAGGCGGCTTCAACTAGATCGATAGGAGAACATCAATTTTGGAGAAAATCGGTTGAACGGTTGCAAACAAAACATAACATTGTAAAACTACTTACTACTACTAAAATATTTATAAGAGAGATTCCTTCTAAATAAAATCTGTTTTTTAAACTGGTCATGAAGTAGGTTAAGTAAATGAAAATCTTTGAATTTTAAAAAAATGCTTATCAAGAGAGGCAGGTAGGTGAACAGGTAGTTAGGTTGTTAGAAAGACAGGCACAAAGGCAGTCAGGTAGACATGCTATCAGGGAGTAAGGCAGTCAGACAGACAAGCATTCAGGCAGGAAGGCAGGCAGTCAGGCAGACTGGCAATCAGGCAGACAGGCAGGCGGACAGAGAGGTAGATAGGCAGACAGGTATTCAGGCAGACATGCAGTCAGGCAGACGAGCGGTCAGGCAGTCAGGCAGACAGTCGAGCAGTGAGGGAGTGACGCAGTGAGGCAGTCAGGCAGACAGACACTGAAGCAGACAGGCAGTGAGGACGACAGCCAGTCAGGCAATCAGGCAGAAAAAAGAATGCGGTATAGGTATTGAGACATATCAGGCAGGTAGGCTGACAAATGGGCAGGCAGATCGAGGCAAACAAATTCAGTCAGACCTTCGAACAGACGGACGAACGTATAGAAGTATTGAGGGACGGACGAACAGATAGGTCGAAAGCAATTTTTCCGTAAACCAACTTTTGCATATTAATGACCTATAAAACATGGATTTTGACTACACAGGCTGTTAGAAGGAGTTATTTACTTTATACAGGAGTAAGATTAATTTACGTTTTTCTTAACCCGACCCGGGTCAATTAGAGATTTTCTGACAAAAAAACGCCGTGTTTTCTTCAGCATTACAATACTTTCTCTGGACTGAGTACTCAGTAAGCGAGAGAGTAATAATGATCATAATAATAATAAAATTAAGAAGCAGAAGAAGAATGACTACTATTACACATATAATGATACCTATAATACTAATTATACATATACTATTATACCCTCATTATACCTATAACACTTTTAGTAAATACATATTTACCAAATATAGTGACATGTTTTCCTTCTATTCTGTCGGAATACCCAATAAAAATTGCAGTACTCCAAGTGGCTCCAGAAATTGAAGACGGTGCTCTCGCGGCAATTGTTTTGAGGGCGTCGACCTCTTCTTGCGAGTTGAAAACTGCGAGGTGCGAGCCCTCTGCTTCACACGCCAGGCGCGCCTCCTCCCAGGTGAGCGGCGTCAGGTGCAGGCGGTACCAGCCCACACCAGGCACCAGCTCGTACCCCGGTGGCGGTCTCCTCTCATCATCGAGAACTGTTAACAGAATGAAGCTTTCCTTAGGAAGGAGACTAATAGAGTCTCTCTGCCTCGCACGCCAGGCGCGCCTCCTCCCAGGTGAGCGGCGTCAGGTGCTGACGGTACCAGCCCACACCAGGCACCAGCTCGTACCCCGGAGGCGTCTTCATCGAGAACTGTTAACAGAATGAAGCCCTCCTTAGGAAGGAGATTAATAGAGTCTCTCTGCCTCGCACGCCAGGCGCGCCTCCTCCCAGGTGAGCGGCGTCAGGTGCAGGCGGTACCAGCCCACACCAGGCACCAGCTCGTACTCCGAAGGCGGTCTCCTCTCATCATCGAGAACTGTTAACAGAATGAAGCACTCCTTAGGAAGGAGATTAATAGGGATAATTATTCACGTGATGTGTTTCCAGTCTAGATGCACGGTGTAAGGTACTGAAGTATTAAATATTTCAATTTCAAACCTTTCAAATTTCAAATTTTTCGAATATCCTTTTTCAACGAATATTCAGGAATATTGTTATTTGTATAAGATATTCAGTAATGCTCAGGCAGTGCCGTTTACCGCTCAAAAATTGGCTCTAACTTATCATTCACTTCAGAGACGATCTTGTGCTAGAATTCCAAACAAGTGGTCACCATGCTCCTGTTACTTATTTTTGAAAATTGCAAAAGATCGGCATTCCTGCGACAACCTCTTACGTCAGTACAGAAAATGGATATTTTTATTCATAAAATTCTGGAAATAAATCTTCAATACTGTTTTATTCAATATTGTAAAAATAATAACTGTATTCTTGTAATTTTGAGTGAAATCGTAGCTATTTATAAAATAATTTAAAGAAGATTTTTTTCTGAAAGTTATTCGATTTTTAAAACTATCTGAGCGAATAGAGGAAATCGTGCTTAACAATAAAGGTTAAGTTTTATTGTCTCGAAACTGGTATTTTAAAAATGTTGGAAAACTGGAATTTACGTATAACGTATCCTACATCCTTATTCTGTAGAAGTTAGAAATTATTTCCTAATTCAATCTTTTCCTTACTTTTGACATGACATTTTTTAAAAGCATTTCTGTTTGAAAAATATTTTTGACTTAAATTTCCATAATTTTATTTTAATCGACCTTCAGGGTTAAAATAGAATAAGTATCCCTGAATTATCCACCCGGCCAGAGAACTGGGGAAAGCTCAGTGGTTCTAATCTTAAAGTGGTGGCATTATCGCCACGATTCCAAAGAAATATGTTCGTTTCTTTAACTGTTTTCTTCAGATATAGGATAGATTGTTAAGTATTTTTTCATTAAAACCAGTGACTTGAAAATTTGCAATAAATTACATGCCCATTGTAAGTAATCCGAGAATATCTGATGAAAAAATAATGATCGCAAACCATTGACCAAACTTTTGAAATATTATTCGTGATGTATTATCATAGGCCATTGGACTATCCCCTAAAATGTTCCTCCAATATTTGAATTGACTTTCGAGGGGACGTTTAATCCCCCTTCAATTAAAATACTAGTTTTATTCGATTCTAAAAACTAAACGGGGGCGTTAAGAATTCCTTTACACATTTTGCAGCAAATTATAACAGAAAATCTGTATACGAAATTATGTCTGTCATTCTCATTTTAATACGTAAACCTCAAATAAAATAGAACAACTTTGTCATTATCTTTCTCTTCAGAGTTAGAAAAGTATGGTTTGATAACATGAGAGCGATATTTGTTTAATAAATTATGTTAACTGTTGTTTACATCCATTATATGGTATATTTTTCTTACCATTAAACGAGGTAGTGAGTTGCAAGTACTTTATATTTTCAACAAAATGCGTCATGTGTTGAACGTCTAGTTGGAAATCGTCGCCAGTTTTTGGCTTAATGCCTGCGGGCGGTGCCGGAATATTGCAAACAGCCTGAAAAATAAATGGTCACGTAACGAAGCAATAGAAACTGTTTTTCATATGTACTCTTCCTACATCTGATTAAACATCGTAAAAAAATTGGATGAAAAGTTCCCTAGTTGTAACATGACATTGTTTCCATATTAAATGTTTGATTTTTTCGTATTTACTCCTAACGTACGCAAAGTTATACATACCTTGACATGCCGATAACCTGTGGAGTTTTGTCCACTTGATATAGTAAAGAAAAAGGAAGTTCTAACTTGTCTATCCGATCTGACAAGAGCGGTAAAAAATATCAAATGTACAATTGCTATTTTCACAGCAAAATTTATCTGATGCTCAGAAGCCATGACGTGAGAGATACAATTTATTAATTTTTAATTATTGTTTGCTTTTTATATGTTCTTGAGAAGGCCTCTTACACGACTAATATCTCCCAAAGTTCAACGGTCGGCATACGAAACAAGGTTAGAGTTCAATCGGCGCAGATACAATGGCAGTGTTATCAAAAGCACTTCTTTCATCAGTCGTTATTCCAATCACATGCTTCCGCGATTAAGAATAAAAATACTCACATCACTGTTGATTCACTGAGCTCAAAAACAAAATATTGTAGAATTTGGTCTCTTGTACAGCCACATAATTAAAATATACTCTGGGGTCGGAATATTTCGTCTGGCCTAATTTGTAATAGAGAAGTAAAATATACATACGACGAGAAAAATACTCATTTATTAAAAAATGCACATGATGTTGTGCACTTCTAATTGTGAAGAAGAAATTTCATTTAAAAAAAATATTCTTCGAAAATGTTATTGAATGTTATTGTATAGTCGGACAGGCGTACAGTCGGACAGACCTATAGTTGGAGATCTCTTAGTTCCCTTTTCTCTGAATTAGTTATGAGGAAATTAGAGAATTCTATCTCATCCCATTCAGACATTTATTTTTATAAACGAGATGTTGATGACATAACCTTGATTTTGCATAGAGATAAGATAAATGAAGTATTAAATACGTTTAACAAATGTGACCCAAATATTCAATTCACGGCTGAATTGGAAAATAACTTGCAGATAAAATATCTGGACATAAAAATTACCAGAATTAACATTTTTTAAAAAAAAACTGAGTTGCATCAGAAAGTAGTCAATACTGGACGGACTCAACTTTAGATCCGTACATCCGAAATCTATGAAGATTGGTCTCATTTATGGGATTGTTGACGGAATAATATATTTGCCACATGTAGATTATCACATACGTAACTTCAACACAATCGACAACCAACTTATTCCTCATGATTACCCTGGAGAATTTATTTACAATTGTATTAATAAAAGGTTAAGGTTTCACAAACATCACGAATCAGACTGCCCCTGATGGTAATGATATCGAAGGTTCTAATAACGACATTGTCAACTTGATGATACCTTTTGTTCCAGGAATTACCAACAGGTTCGAAAGATTCATTATAAATAGATTTGATAAAAAATTTAAGGTGAGATATAAAATATCTAATAAAAAAATGTTGTTAAGAATGCGAAAGATAAAGTACCTCATATGCTAAAACAATACCGTGTATAGGATTGCATGTTCTGATTGTGATAAAAATTATGTCGGACAAACTAAAAGAAATTTGATAACGAGAATTAAAGAACATAGAGGACTATCAAGGAACTTAGAAAAAGACAGAACTCGATTACACACCACAGAACAGTAACTGGACATAATATGGATATTGAAAATGTTCATATCGTTGATAGAGAAAATAGAAAATATCCGCGTATGGTTTCAGAAACATTACACATTAAGATGCTCAACGCAATGAATTCTATGATAGAGAGTAATTATATCACGGGTGCATATGACGATAAATTATATAGTCAAACAGTAGCTTTTAGTTAAGATTGGGAATATAGGTTATTCCATAACTGAAAACCTCTCCCTCCCCTCTTCTTCCTGGTCCTCCCCCTTCCTCCTGCCTCAGGTAGGGTCTTCCGAACTTTCACCCCATTCAATTCTCAGACGGGTACATTCCTGTGTAATATCAATGTGATCTGACTACGGATCTTTAAAGTCTGTTTATAGTGCCTGTATGCTGTGTAACCAAATCTATTGGTCTTTGACGTGATACTCTTAGTGAAAGATATCACAATTTATCATTTGGACTTCATTTATATAAGAAGCTCTTCATTTATATAAGAAGGGGAGCACCATGATCCGTGTTTCCTGCTTTCCTTTTACAATTTTCATTAATGTTATTTTTATAAAAAAGTTCATTGACATGTTTTTAGAAATCTAAAAGTGTTTTGCTTTTCATTTTATTTTAGACATGTGTTTTTATTACCTGAGGATGGATCCACAAAAAACATTGTTGTAATATTTACAAGTGTTTGAATAAATAAGGTTTTATGAAACGTTAATATTCCACTTAATCAAAAATTGATTGTCTAAAAAACAAATGGAACCCTCGTGATTACATTTTTCATAAAGTCAAATATTTTGTTCACAAAAATAAATCTACATTGTTGAGAAGAAATGAAGCACAAAATAAGACATTTTATAGACAACTAAGGGGAATCTTTTGTAACTATTTTTGTTACTGAACGTAGAGCACACATAGAAAAAAATTCATCAAGAGAAGCCATATTGAAAACTAGAAAACTGATGAATAATTTACCTCCTCAAAATTCAGATTCCACTCGAAAAAAGGAAAAATGTCACTTGTGTTGCAAAACAGAAAAGAAAATAACATTGTACTGCTACAAAAAAACTTTTTCAGGTAAAAATGCCCATCACATTTGTACTATATGTATGTAATACAATTTTTTTATTTTTCCAGTTCATTATTTTACTTTCACGCACTTTGTTCAGGGACCCTTATTTTACATTATTGCACAATCTTATAAATAAAATGAATGTGAAAATTTAAAATTTCATGTACAATTTTAATTTCCTGTTATGAATAATTAATATGATCATTGGAAAAGTAAATAATCTGCAAGAGAAACTATATGGGTCCATTTGGACAAAAGGATCCCAGGTTAAGAGCTAGACCATTACTAAAGTCAAATACTCAAGAAATAATACATGATACTCTGCGATTTATCGGGGGACGTTCTAACTAAATCCCCTAGTGGCCCGACCTGTCATAATCATTGTGATATCAAGTACGAAGTGCATAAGTTGGAAAGATTTTTAATACACATACGGTTACGAACTCTTACGTTTCGCCGAGTCTGGGCATACCAGGCAATTCCGGAATACGTAAATGCCCAGTATAAGTGCGCCCAGAATAAGTAAATGTAAAAAATGTACTTTCGGCGGCGATAGATGGCAGCTGGCACGAGTGTGTGGCCATTCCGAATAGCTAGCAGTGACTCAAGGAACTAGATAATTAATACAGGAAAGTCTGTGCCATTCTGTAGCACCACTAGTTTAAATTTCATTTTAGTTAAGTTTCTAAAGGAATTTAACTCATTTTCAAGCATATTTTGTGTTGATTTATTTTGTTAAGTGGTTGTTATGATAAATTATGAATTACTCCTAAACAAATATAGTTGAGCCCTGTGATCCAAGTTGTCTGAATTTCTTTTCGAAATAAATTTTGGGACATGTAGGTAAAAACACATACACACTATAAAGTACTCATTATTTTTATTTCTCAAACATTAAATTACAGTTCGTACTCGCAAAAATACGTAAGCTTAGCACTACACGACAAATCGTTAAGCTGGTAATCAGATCTTTCAATAGCCCCACAGTCAGAATCTGAATCTCCTGCCCCGCCAGTATTGTCTGGTTGACCTCCAATCCACTTTGAATAACCAGCTTCTTCCAAAGTCTCCCCTGTGAACACAAAAGAATATAGAGTCCTGCTAAATTTTAAGAAGTTACATAATTATAATTACGAAATTTATGTTTCAAATCAAAACATAATCCAAAAAATGGACCTACAGATGTAATTACAAAAAGTCATTAAATTTATTATAATAATAATAATAATAATAATAATAATATTGAAAGAGAAAATTCGCAAGGAGTATTAGAGAAGAGTCAGACTTCTCCTGCAGTCTGCTCTGAACTCCAGGAATACAATATCTGCAACTGATAGTCCGGCGGTTCTTCTATTCGAGTACAGTTCCGGACAAATGGACTGGACTGAGCAAGAAATTCGCATCATGAGTAGAAAAACCAGAAAACTGCTAACCATACATTATGTCGCCGACCCTCGAGCTGATGTACCTAGACTTTATGTGTCACGTAAGGAAGGAGGAAGAGGCCTCAGAAAAATTGAGGCCTCATGGCACAATGCAATAGTTGGATTGGGAAAGTATGTAGTCAGTCATCAAGATGACACTCTAATGAGGCAGGTCATGAAATCTGACCAAAGAATGGGAAACAGAGGCAATGTTAGTGTAGCAAAAAGCATTGCAAAGCAATCTATGCAAGATAGGTCGAATAATACAGACACTGAACTTCTGGTACTAATAAACTTCAAATGTCAGACAAAAATTGTTAAAGAACTCGTGGAGAGACAAACCACTCCATGGACAATATCTAAAAACAATGGACAAAGTGCAGATCAATAAAGATCAATCATTTATGTGGCTTAAAAGGGGAAGAATAAAGCCAGAGTCGGAAGCACTTGTAATAGCTGCCAAAGATCAGGCGTTGAGAACACGACATTATGATAAAGCGGTTCTTAAAATTTTCCAAGATGATAAATGCCGCGTTTGCCAGGAGTAAGTAGAAATCATTGATCATATTGCCTCAGCTTGTCCAGTTCTAGCAAAGACAGAATACTTAAAAAGACACGATAGGATGTATTGTTACCTCCACTGGCAGATCTGTACCGCCCTCGAAGTTCCAAACACATGCCCCAAGTGGTACAAACACTCACCAAAACCGGTGACAAGGATGGACTCTGTACAATATTGTTTGACCAGCAAATTCAAACGGATCGCACGATAGCAGCAAAAAAACGGGATATTGTTATCCGGGATTTTGAGAAAAAATCGTGTCTACTTGTAGATGTTGCTGTTCCTTGTGATCAAAATGTCGTAACCAAGGAGGCAGAGAAACGTCTTCAATACAAGAGATTGGAAATCGAGATCAGCCGTATGTGGGGCGTAAAAGCACAGGTCATCCCGATAGTTATCGGAGCTCTAGGATTTGTTCTTCAAAATTTGTGTTAGAACTTGGCGAAACTTTTAGGTCATTCAAAGGACTGGGAAGTACAAGACATTGTTTTATTTGGCACGGCTAACATTTTGCGCAAAGTATTGTAGAGGCACAGACAGTCCCTAGATCTGCTCCTTACTTGGCTGGTTGCTACCTGGAGTAGATTGTATGTTCAGCCGTCTCATAACATCTGTAGTTGTGATATAGAGGAATAATATTGAAATTGTTATAGGTTTTTCCTGTTGATTCTGATATTACAATTGACAAAATGTAACCACTACGTTTGACAAGCCTTCAACAATTTTTGGAATATCATAAATAATTGATCCTCTATGGCCCATACATATTTAATCGTACCATCTACGTATCTACTAAATGATAATAATAATAATAAATAATAACAATAATAATAATAATAATAATAATAATTAATAACAACAATAATAATAATAATTAATGACAACAATAATAAAAAATAATAATAACAATAATAATAATAATAAATAATAATAATAACAACAACAATTCCACCTAGGGAGTACACGACAATGCAATTGGTGGTGGAGCTTGAGAACATCCATGAACCTGAGAGCTATGTCAGTGGTAGCCTACCTATCGGTAGGGCTTCCCTTGCTGAATAGGTTGAAGGTGAGGGCTCCGACAAAGAAGTACTCCATTTTGAAGAGAGTGGGAAGTAAGTACAGAGGGAAGGGTCATGAACCTTTGGACTTCTTGTTATCGGCCCATGGATGGTACAGGAGAGAAACTGGGTTGGCACACCAGGCCACTGATTAGAGTGGAGGCCCGAACCTTGCATTAGCCAGCGAAAGAGGCTGCCTTCAGCAGTCAGTGAAAATCCCGTAGGGTTTAGTAATGCCGACTGGCGATCGGAGGGACCCCTTGCTGGGCCCTGCGGGGGGATGCCCCGAGGCCACTGTGGGTCGCAGTAACGGATGGCAGGAAACAACCCGAGGGTTAAAAGTGATCTGTGAACTCGAACTTGCGTCCTGCGAATTCAAACCAATGAGCAAAATGGATAGAACAAGAAATGTAATGAATCTTAACGTGCCTTGTTCTACCAATGTCCCATACCTGCTCAGAAACCGAGGTAATGTCACCTTGTCGACGTCTGGCCATCCCACGGATGTTAGTCCCAGGGACCCAGAGCCGGCGGTAGCTCAAAGCCATCGTCAGAGATGGACCCGGGATGAATTAAAGGAGGTGATGTGATGCTTTTACAGCCAGACAGAGTAAACAACTCTCTACGTCCATGGACGAACATAAGTGTGAATCATGTAGCCGACACACGGCGTGAAATATATCTCCTAACCGAGGCATCTTGTGAATCAAATCTTACTTCTAAAGTTCAAGGAAAAATACTTCACGTTGAACAAAAATACCTAATTGAAAATGACACAAGGCTAATAGTAACAAGCTTCATGGACAATAACGCACAGTCTTTTAAAAATTTTATAGAATTTTCTCGATAGTTTTGGAAAAGAGAAGGGGAGAAGGGGGCTGGCTCCAGTTTTACACTTAGAAAAAAGAGGATTCCGGTGAGAACCTCCGAGGAGTCAGTCGAGTCTTGGAGAAGAGCCTATGAGAGGAGTTCGAAGGCGAGATCGCGGTGTTTTTCTCCTTTTGTTTCCTGATGTGGCGAATGACCCTGAGTGGAAATTTCGGGAAATTGATTCCCGCGAAGTGCTAGGACTGAGTTTCGTTGATTGAAGGGCGAGTGCCCACTCATTACGCACTATTCCGCTGAGCAATTAGTTCAGCAACTATCATCCGGTCGCTTCCCGATAAGCTCGGGGTATTTGCCCGACTGTTTTACTGCACATTGTGAATTCTTTTTTGGCTAGGCATGAACGGCCGCGACTGGCCATCTTCCTAAGTCACTTCACTTTTATTTTACCAGTATCATAGTTATAATTGTCATTAACTTTAAGATAGAATGTAAAATTTGTGTGTTATTTTCATTGTGTCTTAAGATGTCGCAAAAGTGTGTGTGGATCGATCGCTGAGCTCACGCGACGAGAATAGTCTGAAACTTTCATCTTGTTTTTATGAGTGATTCAAACTGCAACCTTTAAGATTTTATGATTAAAATTCAATTTTTTAAACTCAGAGCGGAACTGTGTTCCCATTTTGGGGTAAAACCTCGAGCCACATCCATCCTCCCGAATCAAAATTTTCAAATTCTCCATTGCTGACTACCCCTGAGCTGGTCGGCACCTCTCTCAGGTAAGTCAGGAGAAATAACTCGACGCCGCCCGAGTCAGGGTTGGTGTCACTGACGGAGACTGAGCGCGCGCCCGCGGACGTCACTATATATATATATATATATATATATATATATATATATATATATATGTATATATGTATATATATATTGTCATTTTTTCTTTGTTACAACAATGAAGATATTGTTGAGCACGGCCGAATGTTTTGAAAGACGCGCGGAAGTCAGCGGCGCGCAGTAATGTAATGGATAGCGGCAAGATAGCGCGGCGCACAGAGTAGTTCAGAGCGGCTTAGAGAGGAGTAGTAGTTAGCGGCGGAGAGGAGGTGAGGCCAACTCACCCCTACGAACTTCCTCATAAATACGCTGATCGCCAGATCAGAAGCTACTAAATTGTTTCAGCTGTCGCCGAGTTTGTGTATGTGTGTGTAGGCATTTTCCTTGAATTCCCTACTATCTGCCGCAAGAATCCTCTGCCCTGGGAGTAAATCAAAAGCTCGCAAGAGCAATAAATCTGCTTGCATCCTCTGGTCCAGTTTGAATAAAGAAGGGGGTAGGGGGTACAGGTTATATATATATATACATAGTGACGTAAATATATATACGTATATATATTTATATATGTAAATATAAAGAGCTACACTCACATACACTTACCGTTGGACCGATCTCCATGAAAGTTGACACTACAAACGTATTTTATCACCCAGATGGTTAATGTGCTGTTGATTCTGTTGTAACTATATTGCATGGCGCTTTGAAAAAAAACTAAATATTTACGTCAAATGCAACCCGCAACACACTCGGCAGAATTTTGAATCTATATCGTTAAATAACTCCTAAACGAGGCGTTCTAGCGCTTTAAACACTAAACAAAGAAAACGTTTCTCTCAACGTAATCTACAGAATGAACTCTTCTTGAACTATTACATATTTCTGGTCCGGCGCTTCCCGATATTACCTCAACTGGTCAGAGACGTGAAGAATCCGCTAGTAAATGTAAATAAGAGGGAAAGAGAGCGCCAGAGACAGAGACACAGAGTCAGACAGGGGCAGGGTAAGGGAAGGAAATGGAGACAGTAAGAAAGGGAGATGTGAGGGGCTAGAGGGAGATGAAGGGCAGAACAACGTCTGACGGGTTTTACTAGTAATGTACACAAATTACTGGTAATAAAAATTAGAACGGAGAGAGCGAGATGATTAAAAAATATTTGATTTATTCTTTTAATTTTTCAAAAATTAAAAGAATACATCAAATTCGCATTCATGTCATGTTGTTTAATTGATTTACCACTATCCATGGTAAAGACCAGCTTCTTCTCGAAGACAGCAGAACTGCCGAGGCCAACGAAGACACACAGAGAAACAGAAAGAAGAAGAACGAATCGGGCCAAAGGAGTAGCTTACATGCTTGTAGGAAGAGATATCGCCGTTTGCCCACACACAGAAATAGAATTAAAAGTGGAAGCTTCAGAGGTGACTCCGGAAAATGCATTCGCCCCCCTTAGATCGATCGGGCTGTTTCCTGCGCTGAAGGAAGAATTATGATATTGTTCATACAATTTATTAAACATATGTTCTCGATTTCCCAAGTAAGATTTTCGTTTGCCCAGGCACACAAATGCCATTACAATCGAAAGAGTGTATTCAGAGGTGGCTCCATAACAGCTTTCGCTCAAATGATTTGTTGGGCTATAATTTTTTCTGAAGGAAGAATTATATTGTTCATATTGCTTTTTACTTTCACGTGTATATATATATATATATATATATATATATATATATATATATATATATATAGTTCCTGAATTAAGAAAAAATCCCCTAACACGTGGTGTAGCCTGAATTCCTGTGTTGTGGGTTCTTGATATCAAAAAAACAATTGAAAGCGAAACGTCCGTCCGTCCGTCCGCCCGTCTGTCCTTATCAAAATTACATAAATGTAATTTTTTAATTATCTCTTGCACTGTTATTATTCACACTTCAAGCAATTTGTAAATACTATTGTAACTATTATATAACTATGCTGCAAATGACTTCAAATGAAGTTTTTCAGAAACTCAAAAACATTCTGTGAACACTAGTTGCGCTCAAACCACTCTTAGGAATTTCTCCAAATTGAAGGAACACTTGTCGAACTGACTCAAGTCGATGCTTTGAAATTTTGAAAAACTTTCCTCAAAATTGGGGGTTACTTTACATGAAACCTCCCGGACATTTTCAAAATTTTCTCAAAAACGGCTCCAAATTTTTTCTTTAAATTTCTTGTAATAATTGTGTAAAATATTCTTATAAAAATGGCATACGTCCGATTTTCCCGGTTAACTCTGAATTTTTGAAAATTGCAAAAGTTTGTGTTTCTTTTGACATATTCCTTCAGCTTCAAAATTCAATATAGAGATTTTTGCATCAAATGAAACTAGTTCTCCATAGTACGTTTTTTCATTAAGGTTATATACATTTGTATGAAAATGTTGGTAGATTTCGCGTAATATTGCGTGCAATATGTGCAATTTAAAAAAAATACAGAAAGATGATTTTCTAAAAAACGCCTCAATTTTTTTCTTTTAACTTTTGGTTGGGATAGTGGCTAATCTACTCTGAGATGGCAGTATTGTCATGTTGTTCTATTCTTTTATTTTTTCAAAAATTACAAAAATGTAATTTTTTTCTTGTCACTCACGTCGTTCGTATTTACATTAGCGGCGATTTGTTGACATTGTTATATTTATGCGTACATGTGCTTTAAACAATGTTCTATAAAGTTTCTCGAGAACTCAACCGTTTTCTGTGAAAAGTAGCTCAAAATTCCACATTTTCAGAAACGCGCAAACGCCTCTTTCTCAAAAATGGTTGCAAAATTTTCCTTCAAACTTTTGGAACAGATTGTGATAATTGCACTCAGTAATGTAAAGTTTATTTTCATTTTTTTCAAAATTACATAAATGTAATTTTTTAATTATCTCTTGCACTGTTATTATTCACACTTCAAGCAATTTGTAAATACTATTGTAACTATTATATAACTATGCTGCAAATGACTTCAAATGAAGTTTTTCAGAAACTCAAAAACATTCTGTGAAAAAGAGCCTTAAATTGGACATTTACAGTAGCGTTAAACTCTATTTTCTTAAAAACTGCTCCACATTTTTCAGGGAAAATTGCCATTTAGGACAAGGTTTTACTGTTCTTTAATATTCTTAAAATAATATTTCCATACTACTCTTAGTAAACCGAAAAATTAAGAAAAATTCAAAAAATGTACTTTAGGCGGCAATAGATGGCAGCTGGCAAATGAATGTGGCAAGTCTGAATAGCTATCCGAGACCAAAGGAAACGAAAAATAATACGGGAAAGTCTGTGCCATTCTGTGGTACCACTAGTTAATAGTGTGTTCTTGATTGCCCAAGAAAATTTTTCGTTTCCCTCGGCACACAAATGCAATGACAAGCGAAAGCGGGTATTCAGATGGGCCTTCGTCTGCCGCGTTTGCTCATATGAGCGTTCGCGTTACAATATGTGAAGATTTTACTTCTGATGGGAAAGTTGTACAATGCAAGTCTGCATCAACTTGTTCTTTCCAAATAATTTTTTAAACGGTTGCATTGTTTCTAAAATTTGTATAGAAATTTTGTTACTATATGTTACTATAAGTTACTAAAATGTAAATGAGTTTTATAATTAGATTATTTTAATATTACATACTAAATACAGTTTTACATATTCTTACTGTTTTCATAATATATTTATGAACATATTTTGACCTTTCATACTACGTATTTTTCCCGTCTCTATTAGTTAGTCATGGCATCATGACTCATATGCCGACATAAAAACGTTTATTTAATGCAGGGCAACAGTAATAAATACAGTTTTCAAATAATAAATGAATAATTTCCCAATAGGTGTTTTTAATTACGCGCATTCCTACATTCTATTATATATACTCAAACGACTGGCATGGGAGCACAACTTTCAAGCCACCATAACAATATTTAGTTAATAAACGGTAACATTAATACATTTAGTTTTGGGGAAATAAATTAGTAATATATGAGTACTAAGTACTAAATTGGTTTGATGTGATTGCGCTGTAGTTGTTGTGCTATCTTAACAAACCTCTGTTCCTATTATTTCGGAGTATCGACATTCTACTGAAGTTATGAGTGGAACTGACTTTAATTCTCAGACGGTGGCCAGGGCGCAGAAGGACAGATGGATTACTGTTTGCTCCTCGAAAGACGACACGAAATTTGCACTCGCCAGAGTTGCATATTCCATTATACGCTTTCGTTTGTAATTGCATTTGTGGGCCTGGGCAAACAAAAATTTTCTTGCGCAATTGAGAACACAGGTTTAAGAAATAGTATGAATAATATCATAGTTGTTCCTTCAGCGTAGGAGATAGCCAGAACGTTCATATGACCACATGCGTTGTCCGCAGTCCACTCTGAATACACGCTTTCGCTTTTGATTCTATTTATTGTCTGGGTAAACGAAATTTTTTCTTGGACAAACGAGAACACACTTTTAAGAAATAGTAAGAAAAATATCAAAAGCACTTGAAGGAGCCCCTTATGAATGAATGTTTCCGCTTGTAATTCCATTTCTTTGACTGAGCAAACAAATATCTTTCTTGTGACCCAATTTTTTGTGTGTGGGTGGGCAAACGAAATTGTTTGATGGTACATCCGGGTCAAATGATGTACCAAGTTTGGCTAAAATTTCAGATTTTTCCGACCAGCGTGAAGTTGGCCCGAACTTTTTTTTGTGCGTTACTTTCTTCTGGAGGTGTGGAAACAATTTTTGGTGGGCAAACCTGGACAAACGATCGGCAAACGATGTACCTAGTTTGGTTAAAATCCCAGTATTTTTTCGGCCAATTTCACAGAGAAGTTGGAGGCTGTGACGACATGCCGTCGAGGACTTTTTACACGAGTACGGACCAGTAGTAGCAGTAGCAGCAGTATAACAGTTTGTCACAGTAGCAGCAGTATAACAGTACTAGGAGCGGATTTATCTATGATTTTGCACATTTTTATACGTTGCTTCAGGGCACAGCTAAGTAAAATTTCTTGACATTTCATTAGTAATGGATGCTATATGGAATAACATGGTAGTGAATATTTGTGCATCTTTTACCAATTTTTTCTGTTATTGCATATTTTTGTAATTATAGACGCATATTTTGCATATTTCACGAAAATAGAGACTAATCTAAAACGTTCATTTCATACAATCTACTATTTATTTGTGCGCGTTCATTGATTTAATGATTTTGTCACTGTTTCGAGTTTTTTTCTACAGACGATAAAATATTTATGCAAAGGTAGGATATTTCTTGATAAAATATTCCTGAAATCAGTCAGAAAAATGTAAAAAACATACAATGTACTTCACTAAGGTGAATGTTACCATCAGTTTTTTCTGCTCCGACGTAAGGTACATTGTAATATGTTTTGCACAAAAAATATATCATTTCCATCCACGTTTTATCAAGAAATGTTTATAAGGAAAATGATATGTTAATTTTTATTGCATATTAAAGTGAGTATTTAAATATTTTAAGGTCAAGGCGTAATTTAAGAGAATATTTCACAATTCTGGGGTAAACAAATTCTCTCCCTACTAATAATATTATAATCATAATTTTTCGACATACATATTTACCAAATATGGTGACATATTTGCCCTCTGTCCTGTCGGAATACCCAATAAAAATTGCAGAACTCCAAGTGGCTCCAGAAATTGAAGATGGTGCTCTGTCGGAAATTTTCTTGAGGGCGTTGGCCTCTTCTTGGGAGTTGAGAACGGCGAGGTGCGCGCCCTCTGCCTCGCACGCCAGGCGCGCCTCCTCCCAGGTGAGCGGCGTCAGGTGCAGGCGGTACCAGCCCACACCAGGCAACAGCTCGTACCCCGGTGGCGGTCTCCTCTCATCATCGAGAACTGTTAACAGAATGAAGCCCTCCTTAGGAAGGAGATTAATAGAGTCTCTCTGCCTCGCACGCCAGGCGCGCCTCCTCCCAGGTGAGCGGCGTCAGGTGCAGGCGGTACCCGCCCACACCAGGCACCAGCTCGTACCCCGGAGGCGGTCTCCTCTCATCAGCGAGAACTGTTAACAGAATGAAGCTCTCCTTAGGAAGGAGATTAATAGAGTCTCTCTGCCTCGCACGCCAGGCGCGCATCCTCCCAGGTGAGCGGCGTCAGGTGCAGGCGGTACCAGCCCAGCACAGGCACCAGCTCGTACCCCGAAGGCGGTCTCCTCTCATCATCGAGAACTGTTAACAGAATGAAGCTCTCCTTAGGAACGAGATTAATAGAGTCTCTCTGCCTCGCACGCCAGGCGCGCATCCTCCCAGGTGAGCGGCGTCAGGTGCAGGCGGTACCAGCCCACACCAGGCAGCAGCTCGTACACCGGTGGCGGTCTCCTCTCATCATCGAGAACTGTTAACAGAATGAAGCCCTCCTTAGGAAGGAGATTAATAGAGTCTCTCTGCCTCGCACGCCAGGCGCGCATCCTCCCAGGTGAGCGGCGTCAGGTGCAGGCGGTACCAGCCCAGCACAGGCACCAGCTCGTACCCCGAAGGCGGTCTCCTCTCATCATCGAGAACTGTTAACAGAATGAAGCTCTCCTTAGGAAGGAGATTAATAGAGTCTCTCTGCCTCGCACGCCAGGCGCGCATCCTCCCAGGTGAGCGGCGTCAGGTGCAGGCGGTACCAGCCCACACCAGGCAGCAGCTCGTACACCGGTGGCGGTCTCCTCTCATCATCGAGAACTGTTAACAGAATGAAGCCCTCCTTAGGAAGGAGATTAATAGAGTCTCTCTGCCTCGCACGCCAGGCGCGCCTCCTCCCAGGTGAGCGGCGTCAGGTGCAGGCGGAACCAGCCCACACCAGGCACCAGCTCGTACCCCGGAGGCGGTCTCCTCTCATCAGCGAGAACTGTTAACAGAATGAAGCTCTCCTTAGGAAGGAGATTAATAGAGTCTCTCTGCCTCGCACGCCAGGCGCGCCTCCTCCCAGGTGAGCGGCGTCAGGTGCAGGCGGTACCAGCCCACACCAGGCACCAGCTCGTACCCCGGAGGCGGTCTCCTCTCATCAGCGAGAACTGTTAACAGAATGAAGCTCTCCTTAGGAAGGAGATTAATAGAGTCTCTCTGCCTCGCACGCCAGGCGCGCCTCCTCCCAGGTGAGCGGCGTCAGGTGCAGGCGGTACCAGCCCAGCACAGGCACCAGCTCGTACCCCGAAGGCGGTCTCCTCTCATCATCGAGAACTGTTAACAGAATGAAGCCCTCCTTAGGAAGGAGATTAATAGTCTCTCTGCCTCGCACGCCAGGCGCGCATCCTCCCAGGTGAGCGGCGTCAGGTGCAGGCGGTACCAGCCCACACCAGGCACCAGCTCGTACCCCGGTGGCGGTCTCCTCTCATCAGCGAGTACTGTTAACAGAATGAATCCCTCCTTAGGAAGGAGATCAATAGAGTCTCTCTGCCTCGCACGCCAGGCGCGCCTCCTCCCAGGTGAGCGGCGTCAGGTGCAGGCGGTACAAGCCCACACCAGGCAACAGCTCGTACCCCGGAGGCGGTCTCCTCTCATCATCGAGAACTGTTAACAGAATGAAGCCCTCCTTAGGAAGGAGATTAATAGAGTCTCTCTGCCTCGCACGCCAGGCGCGCCTCCTCCCAGGTGAGCGGCGTCAGGTGCAGGCGGTACCCGCCCACACCAGGCACCAGCTCGTACCCCGGAGGCGGTCTCCTCTCATCAGCGAGAACTGTTAACAGAATGAAGCTCTCCTTAGGAAGGAGATTAATAGAGTCTCTCTGCCTCGCACGCCAGGCGCGCATCCTCCCAGGTGAGCGGCGTCAGGTGCAGACGGTACCAGCCCACACCAGGCACCAGCTCGTACCCCGGTGGCGGCCTCCTCTCATCAGCGAGAACTGTTAACAGAATGAATCCCTCCTTAGGAAGGAGATCAATAGAGTCTCTCTGCCTCGCACGCCAGGCGCGCCTCCTCCCAGGTGAGCGGCGTCAGGTGCAGGCGGTACAAGCCCACACCAGGCACCAGCTCGTACCCCGGAGGCGGTCTCCTCTCATCATCGAGAACTGTTAACAGAATGAAGCCCTCCTTAGGAAGGAGATTAATAGAGTCTCTCTGCCTCGCACGCCAGGCGCGCCTCCTCCCAGGTGAGCGGCGTCAGGTGCAGCCGGTACCAGCCACACCAGGCACCAGCTCGTACCCCGGAGGCGGTCTCCTCTCATCAGCGAGAACTGTTAACAGAATGAAGCCCTCCTTAGGAAGGAGATTAATAGAGTCTCTCTGCCTCGCACGCCAGGCGCGCCTCCTCCCAGGTGAGCGGCGTCAGGTGCAGGCGGTACCAGCCCACACCAGGCACCAGCTCGTACCCCGGAGGCGGTCTCCTCTCATCAGCGAGAACTGTTAACAGAATGAAGCTCTCCTTAGGAAGGAGATTAATAGAGTCTCTCTGCCTCGCACGCCAGGCGCGCCTCCTCCCAGGTGAGCGGCGTCAGGTGCAGGCGGTACCAGCCCACACCAGGCACCAGCTCGTACCCCGGAGGCGGTCTCCTCTCATCAGCGAGAACTGTTAACAGAATGAAGCTCTCCTTAGGAAGGAGATTAATAGAGTCTCTCTGCCTCGCACGCCAGGCGCGCCTCCTCCCAGGTGAGGCGGCGTCAGGTGCAGGCGGTACCAGCCCACACCAGGCACCAGCTCGTACCCCGGAGGCGGTCTCCTCTCATCAGCGAGAACTGTTAACAGAATGAAGCTCTCCTTAGGAAGGAGATTAATAGAGTCTCTCTGCCTCGCACGCCAGGCGCGCCTCCTCCCAGGTGAGCGGCGTCAGGTGCAGGCGGTACCAGCCCACACCAGGCACCAGCTCGTACCCCGGAGGCGGTCTCCTCTCATCAGCGAGAACTGTTAACAGAATGAAGCTCTCCTTTGGAAGGAGATTAATAGAGTCTCTCTGCCTCGCACGCCAGGCGCGCCTCCTCCCAGGTGAGCGGCGTCAGGTGCAGGCGGTACCAGCCCACACCAGGCACCAGCTCGTACCCCGGTGGCGATCTCCTCTCATCATCGAGAACTGTTAACAGAATGAAGCCCTCCTTAGGAAGGAGATTAATAGAGTCTCTCTGCCTCGCACGCCAGGCGCGCCTCCTCCCAGGTGAGCGGCGTCAGGTGCAGGCGGTACCAGCCCACACCAGGCAGCAGCTCGTACCCCGGTGGCGGTCTCCTCTCATCATCGAGAACTGTTAACAGAATGAAGCCCTCCTTAGGAAGGAGATTAATAGAGTCTCTCTGCCTCGCACGCCAGGCGCGCCTCCTCCCAGGTGAGCGGCGTCAGGTGCAGGCGGTACCCGCCCACACCAGGCACCAGCTCGTACCCCGGAGGCGGTCTCCTCTCATCAGCGAGAACTGTTAACAGAATGAAGCTCTCCTTAGGAAGGAGATTAATAGAGTCTCTCTGCCTCGCACGCCAGGCGCGCATCCTCCCAGGTGAGCGGCGTCAGGTGCAGGCGGTACCAGCCCAGCACAGGCACCAGCTCGTACCCCGAAGGCGGTCTCCTCTCATCATCGAGAACTGTTAACAGAATGAAGCTCTCCTTAGGAAGGAGATTAATAGAGTCTCTCTGCCTCGCACGCCAGGCGCGCATCCTCCCAGGTGAGCGGCGTCAGGTGCAGGCGGTACCAGCCCACACCAGGCAGCAGCTCGTACACCGGTGGCGGTCTCCTCTCATCATCGAGAACTGTTAACAGAATGAAGCCCTCCTTAGGAAGGAGATTAATAGAGTCTCTCTGCCTCGCACGCCAGGCGCGCATCCTCCCAGGTGAGCGGCGTCAGGCGCAGGCGGTACCAGCCCAGCACAGGCACCAGCTCGTACCCCGAAGGCGGTCTCCTCTCATCATCGAGAACTGTTAACAGAATGAAGCTCTCCTTAGGAAGGAGATTAATAGAGTCTCTCTGCCTCGCACGCCAGGCGCGCATCCTCCCAGGTGAGCGTCGTCAGGTGCAGACGGTACCAGCCCACACCAGGCACCAGCTCGTACCCCGGTGGCGGCCTCCTCTCATCAGCGAGAACTGTTAACAGAATGAATCCCTCCTTAGGAGGGAGATCAATAGAGTCTCTCTGCCTCGCACGCCAGGCGCGCCTCCTCCCAGGTGAGCGGCGTCAGGTGCAGGCGGTACAAGCCCACACCAGGCACCAGCTCGTACCCCGGAGGCGGTCTCCTCTCATCATCGAGAACTGTTAACAGAATGAAGCCCTCCTTAGGAAGGAGATTAATAGAGTCTCTCTGCCTCGCACGCCAGGCGCGCCTCCTCCCAGGTGAGCGGCGTCAGGTGCAGGCGGTACCAGCCCACACCAGGCACCAGCTCGTACCCCGGAGGCGGTCTCCTCTCATCAGCGAGAACTGTTAACAGAATGAAGCCCTCCTTAGGAAGGAGATTAATAGAGTCTCTCTGCCTCGCACGCCAGGCGCGCCTCCTCCCAGGTGAGCGGCGTCAGGTGCAGGCGGTACCAGCCCACACCAGGCACCAGCTCGTACCCCGGAGGCGGTCTCCTCTCATCAGCGAGAACTGTTAACAGAATGAAGCTCTCCTTAGGAAGGAGATTAATAGAGTCTCTCTGCCTCGCACGCCAGGCGCGCCTCCTCCCAGGTGAGCGGCGTCAGGTGCAGGCGGTACCAGCCCACACCAGGCACCAGCTCGTACCCTGGAGGCGGTCTCCTCTCATCAGCGAGAACTGTTTAACAGAATGAAGCTCTCCTTAGGAAGGAGATTAATAGAGTCTCTCTGCCTCGCACGCCAGGCGCGCCTCCTCCCAGGTGAGCGGCGTCAGGTGCAGGCGGTACCAGCCCACACCAGGCACCAGCTCGTACCCCCGGTGGCGATCTCCTCTCATCATCGAGAACTGTTAACAGAATGAAGCCCTCCTTAGGAAGGAGATTAATAGAGTCTCTCTGCCTCGCACGCCAGGCGCGCCTCCTCCCAGGTGAGCGGCGTCAGGTGCAGGCGGTACCAGCCCACACCAGGCAGCAGCTCGTACCCCGGTGGCGGTCTCCTCTCATCATCGAGAACTGTTAACAGAATGAAGCCCTCCTTTGGAAGGAGATTAATAGAGTCTCTCTGCCTCGCACGCCAGGCGCGCATCCTCCCAGGTGAGCGGCGTCAGGTGCAGGCGGTACCAGCCCAGCACAGGCACCAGCTCGTACCCCGAAGGCGGTCTCCTCTCATCATCGAGAACTGTTAACAGAATGAAGCCCTCCTTAGGAAGGAGATTAATAGAGTCTCTCTGCCTCGCACGCCAGGGCGCGCCTCCTCCCAGGTGAGCGGCGTCAGGTGCAGGCGGTACCAGCCCACACCAGGCACCAGCTCGTAGCCCGAAGGCGGTCCTCCTCTCTTAACAGAATAAAGTTCTCCTTAGGAAAGTGATTAATAATGATTAAAGTTATTAGTAAATTACTTCCTTTTAACACAATATGCACTCCGAATCCAGATTTGTATGTCCTTCGTACTAAACGTTTATTTTGACAAGCCTCCGGTTCTTCTCCCGTCTGTAAACAACATTAATGTCTAAACTTCTCGTAGGATTTTTTCCAAAATTAACATGCTAGGATTCGTCTGCTCCAATTCGAAAAAGATTATGAAAATAATTCTTTAAATTTTGGTTATATATTGTATCAAGCCACTAATACATTTTTAAAATTTTCACAAAACTAGTTCCATTTTTCTTGTAAGTTGTTTATAAGAATAGATTAAAATATAGATATAATGACAGAATAGTTCCAATTTTAATTATTCTGAGTTTTCGAAATCTACTAATATTTGAATTGTTTCGACATCTTTATTCAGTACTGAATGGAGAAATTATTTTTAAAATGAAATTGTTTCTCCAGAATAAGATCATTAATTAACACCATAGTCGTAATTAATAAAAGCATTAATAATTTTGAGTAAAACATGGGCAATGTTGAAAATATCAAAAGCAAAATTTTCTCAAAAAGAGGTTCACGTTTTTCCTTTATATTGTTGTAAGGATACTACTAAACGTATAAGATGATAAATAATCCATTTTGCTCTATGTTTTGTTACTTCAAAAATGGGTCATGTATTTTTTCTTAATATTTCTCTCACATAGCTAATCAATACATCTACGGCAAATTGTATACAATTTTCCATTTGCGAGATTGTTGTGTTTATAATAAAGTTTATCAAAAAATCAAAACTTGTCAGTGAAAATAAATTCGAATTTCCACATTTTCGGAAACTCTCGGTATTTTTAAAAAAAAACGGGTCCACATTTTTAGTTCAATTTTTTTTGGACTAAATGCACTGAATAACGCGCTATTAACTTAAGTTGGAATGGAGATTTGCGATTAGCTGAGTACAAATCAGTGTAGGAAGAACAACAAGTTATTAATTAACTGCATTATTTCATTATGTAAACGTGACGATTTTATATTGTAACGTGTATTTCTACTCAGAAGGTTTATATGCTGTTAATTCCGTTGTAACTCCTCTACATGGCGCTGTAGAACAAAACAAATATATTTACGTCAAATGGAACCCCCAACACACTCGGGAGAATTCTGAATTTATATCATTAAATAACTCGTAAACGAAGCATTCTATCCTAAAAAAGTAAAGTGTTGAGGCGGAGAAACGTTTCCCACGCCGTAATATATAAGATGAGCTCTTTTCGAACATTCTATTACATTTTTGCTGATCCGGCGCTTCCCGATATTACCTCACCTGCTCAGAAAAGTGCAGGATTTGCCATGAAATGTGAGTGAGAGGGACAGAGAGCGGCAGAGACAGAGACAGCCAAGGACAGGGTGAAGGAGGGAGAGACAGTGAGAAAGGGAGATGGGAGGAGAAAGAGGGAAATGAAGAGCAGAACAACGTCTGCCGGGTTTTACTAAGAGAGGTTTTAAGAACTCCTTTACACTTTCTATGAAAATGATAAAAGCTATTATGTCTGTTTTCCTCAGTTTAATACGTAAACATCAAATAAAATTGAAAATTTCTTCGGTTTCGAGAATAGAAAAATATTCAAAATGATTAAATCACAAGATAATGACATTTATTTAATAAATGGTGTTAACTGTTGTTATAAATCCAAGCTAAAAAGTTTTCTTCGTACCGTTAAATGATGTAGTGAGTTGCAAGTACTTTATATTTTCAACAAAGTGCGTCATCTGTTGAACGTCGAGTCGGAAATCATCGCCACTTTGGAGCTTTAACCCTGAAGACGGTGCCGGAATATTGCAAACAGCCTGAAAAAATGGACACGAAATGATACATTAGAAACAATTTATCAAAGGTACAGATACAAGATCAAATTTAACATGGTGGAAAAATTGGACGAAAATTCCCTGCTTGTAATGTGACATTGATTTTACGTTCAATTTTTTGTAGTGGTTTTTTCGTCACCTATAAATTACTTAACGCTTTAGCGGGGGGAGGAGGGAGAGGGTCTGCGGCAGCGATACGCTGCGTTACACAGAGATACGGAGTATTGTGCTTTACAAGGAGGAGGGGACTATTGAAAATACTCGAAATTTGCGTTACATAGTTTATGGGCGGCCCCATAACATTTCAAGTATGCAAAGTTACGCATACCTTCACATGTCGATGACCTGTAGAGTTTTGTCCACTTGATATAGTAAAGAAAAAGGAAGTTCTAGCTTGTCTATCCGATCTGATGAGAACAGTAAACAATATCAAATGCACAATTGCAATTTTCATAGCAAAGTTTATCTGATGCACGGAAGCCATGACGTCCTACAATATACAAATCTTTTGTGTTTGCTTTTTATATATCCTTGGAGAAGAGATTGACATTACTAATATCTCCCAAAGTTCAATGGTTGGAATACCAAACAAGGTTAGAGTTCAATTGGTGCTGATAGAATAGCAATGCTATCAATGGCATTTTATCAGCATTTTATTTTAGTTTCATGAATCCGCGATTAAAAATGAAAATAACCAATTAACTGTTGATTCATTGAATTTAAAAACAAAATATATGGAATTTTAATTCTTTTGCGAGTCTCTTAAATAAAATATAGTCTGATCTGAAATTAATTCGCATCTAATTCAACTATAGACTGTCTCTTTTGAATTGTTGAGTATAAAAAAGTTCCAATTAATTATAGACAGTCTTAATCATCACATATTTATTATCTTGACAACGTTTCGGAGACTATATGTTAATAAATATATATAAAAGATAATAAATATGTGATGATTAAGACTGTCTATAATTAATTGGAACTTTTTTATACTCATTAATTCGCATCTGTTACGAGTTACTAGTAATATTTATAGACGACCTGAAAAATACTAATATTTGCACAAAACGTATCTAATATTGATAAAATGTGTGATTTTGAAGACGAGATATCATTCAGAAAAAGAACTTATTTTCGATAATACAATTGTACGAGCGTCCCCGTGCGAGAACTCTCGCATGTTAAATTGAACCGTTTCCCTTATCTTGCCTTTTACGTATTAAGAAACTAATAACTCAACGTGTATATTTGTTCAAAAAAATTAACAAGGTAACTTCCAATGTACTTACAGAATTTAAAATTAAAATAAAATAATGAAATTGATGTTTGAAGTAAATTTTGAATAAAGCTTAAAAACATTTGAAGTAATTATACGATATTCCTTGATTATACAATTTAGCTTTTTGCTTTCCTTGATAGTCCCAAAAATATTATAAAAGCTTTTTTGTTCCCGAAAAACCAACTTAAAATTGTCCATGTAAAAAGTACAGGATAGGGTATGCCATAACCCAACTCTTTGGAATATTATTAAACTTTGTTGCTGAACTGACAGGTACATCCGTGTATTTTAATCGCTTACAATATCAAATAATTTTTTGTTGCATTTCACGTACACTTGCAGATTCTGCACATCTCTGAACAGGTTCAAGAAGCTCTCGTTCTATAGATGTTGGTGCGTGGAAAGTTTCTTTGTGGCCTTCGGCTTCAAAAGTTTGAATGTCCAAGAATGCTTCGTTTAGAAATTAATCAACCAAATAGATTTTAATAATGATGCCCGACTGTTGCGTGATGCTTTTGACGTGAATATTGAGATCCATTTTTACTTTCTCGCCTTACGAATACTTCGTAAGAAGAGAAAGTTATGTAATCGTGCGGCGGAAAACGGAAAATTTTCGCCAGAAAATCTCTTATAGCAGGGGTCTGGTGACAGAAAAGTGGATAAAACCTGTTGCTAAATTAAGCAAAAAAATCCTCTCTCTCGTGGTGTAGTCAGAATCCATGATTTGTTGCTTCTTCATACTTCAAAATCGATTAACGGCATTCCGTCCGTCTGTCCGTCTGTGGTCAACGCTAGCGCCTAAACCGTTCGGTCGATTTTCTTCAAAACTGATATTCCCCGATGGTTTTTACTCGTCTCAAGGCCTCTGGAATTTGAAACCGATATCTTAGTATTTGAGGATACTTTACATAAAGCCCATTTTGAGATTTTATAAATTAAAATAAATGGCTCCAAATTTTTTGATTATATTTTGTTGTTGAATAGTGCCAAGAACGTTAAAGGGAATGACGTAGGCATCATTTTCGTTGATAGGCCCTATTTTTCGAAAATTGCAAACAACTGTTTAAAAACTGCAAAACTCAAGATAGAGATTTTCGCCTCAGACAAAGTCGGTTGTACAAAATTAGCACTTCAAATATGGTCATGTACCATTTTTTGGAAAAACGAATAGTTTTTGCGTAAATTGCGATTCAAATTTACAAAAACATTTTTCTCAAAAACCGCTCCAATTTTTTTCTTTAAATATTCTGCACGTGTGTAAGAAGGGAAGGTAAATATATAAATAAACTAGTGGTGCTATAGAATGGCACATACTTTCTCGCAGTAGTTATTTTCCAAATGCCGATCATCCGATAAATTATGTGGAGTAAGCAGTTGCACCGCTGCCTTTTTTGGTCATGTTTTTTGAAAGACATGTTTTTCGCATGTTGACAATTACTGGCTTCCTAATGATAGAACTGATACAAGTTCGTTTTGACTGAAATATAAGCAGTTGTTCCGCAAGTCGGTTTCGTAGCGCGGTTGGATAATGCACCTTAGGGTTGAGATCTTCAATAAGGAAGGTTCCGTGTTCGATCCCCCGAGGGGGATTTTAATTTGATGAATGTGATGTTGCAGGAATAAAACATCGTGTGTGTAGATACTTTATTGAAAATCATTTGAAGTACTTCTACTCACGAATAGATTCAATATAGATAAATAGACAGGACTTGTCTGTGTTTTCCCTAACTGCGTTTTTTAAACAATTTTTCAACTCTGTTATTCGATTTCTGAAGCGTATGACATGTCAAATGAACAGTTGTCTAGTATATATCTGTATGAACCAATGTAAGTAAAATTATGAGCATTTTAACGTTAAATTGTAATACAATATAACCAGAAGGCATGCGATGAACTTACAATCCCTAACGGTTCCGAAATTATCATTACTTTCTTGCCTTACGAATACTTCGTAATGCGGTTCATCGCTGCCTTTCTTGGTCATGTTTGAAAGACATGTTTTTCGCATGTTGAAAATTACCTGCTCCTAATGATAAAATTGATAGAATTACTAAAATATTTTGACTAAAATATAAGTAATTGCGATAAATGTCGTGGAAATGTCTGTATATATTTGTTCAAATTTTTAACTTTTAACAATTTTTGATCTCTTCTTATATTTGTAAAGCGTATTACCATCGTTTCAATTGTTTCTTTGTCATGCATTTACCATTTTATAGGTCGGTTCTATTCTTTTATGGCTCTGTTCGATAAGTTCAATAGTTCAAGAGTTTCAATAAGTCCTACATGTTTTCAAAGTCAAAGTGCAAATAGCAAAGTGTCCGTGAAGTTCTCTTTCTTTAGAAATCTCATTTATGAAGATCGGTTGCGTGTGCGGAAAATCTATACTACTGAAATAATATAGGAGAGGATTTTAAATAATATAAACAATAAAAATCTGAGATGAAGTATCAGCATCTGGACTATCATACTGTACCAATTACACTTCGACCTATTTTCAATGATTAATATATCGATCTGTTTAATAAAAATGTATATCTGGATCTTTTACTAACCTGTTCAAAAGAGAATTTTGAGTACTAATTGGACTACGAGAATAATCGTAATGCTTGAAATTGTCCAAGATAATAAATTAACTTGTTGAAATAACTAATTACCCTTGGGAAAGTATCATATTTCAGAATTTTCAATGCAAAATAATGACTGTACAAGCTGACTTCAAACTTTAACTGAATCACTGCTCATAAAGAAAATACTGGCACAGGTAAAACAGAATCCAATCATAACAAGACACAATCTTCACTCTGCAGTGTATACAATCGTGCATTATTTGCCAATATCGTTTCTTTCTTCTTTTTGACGAAGAACATCAAAAGGAGCTCTCTTTCCATCATAGTTTGACTTAATTTCTAAGCTCTCTGATAATGCTTTTCTCAAATTTTCTTGATCCTTCTTCTGCCTTATCTTTTGGATTCACACGCAGAACATTCTAGAAATTTCGTGGCGGTGGTTCCTTTCTTGAGTTTCGGTCGTCTCAAGTAAACTGTAGCTTCTTTCTTGACTTTTCATTACAGCGTAAGTAACCTTTTATCAAAGTGATTTGCACCCACCTTCAAAGAAATGAAATCGAATGAAGAAAGTAAAACAATTATTTATCTTGAATGATTTATGTTATGTCTTTAAAATCAACCACACCACAAAAAATTAACCATATTGTAAATGATATATAGGCCTATGCATTCATCAAATTTCATTTTTAATTCATGATTTAAAAAAATTCCCTCTTGACTAGTCCTATTCATGAATGTATATTGACTTAAATTAGCGGAGTTTGAAATTTGAGGGGTGAGCGATAAAAACGAACAAAACGATTTTGAATAAGAATAACATGAGCGTTTTGTGATTAACCACACCAAGTGCACGAATACTGCAGTTTATATCACTAACTTTTCACAGAAACAAGATAAGTGTGCGTGTGCGGCGGACGGTTGCTCTATGCACATAAAAAGCAATCTTCATCGACATGAGGCAACTATTTAATACTCTAATTGTTGCTGCGAGAACATTTAAGTTTATTTGAATAATCGTGAATTACTGTTCACAGAAAGCATACATACAATATGGAGAAATCTAAGCCTTCTAAACATGACGTCAAAAACAAAGGTCGCCTGCAGCGCCGAGTAATATAGTTGGTTTTAGATAATGAGCCATTCCACCTCAAATCGCACAAAAAAAGCCAAAATTTGACCTTCATATTTTTGATAATTTTCTATTTTTTTCTATTTATTATATGGATCAAATATGTAAACATCGTCTCCTGTATTATTTCAGTAGTATATCTTTGGGTTCTGGCTCTCACACGCAACCACTCTTTATAAATGAGGGCTCTAAAGAAAGAGAATTTCACGGAGACTTGGAACTTAAAAATATGGATGATTTCTTTAAAAAAACTCGTCGAAATATCCATGTAAAATGCAACCCGCATCACATGCCACACTATATCGGCAAATAACTCGTAAACAAAGCCTTTTAGAGCCTTAAAAAGTAAAATTTTGCGGCCAAAAGCCTCAAAGAAACGTTTTCACACCATAATCTACAAGATAAGACATTCTCCGATCCATTCAATTAATTTTCGGCTTCACGCTTCAATACTATCAAGGCCACCTCAATATTCCAGTCCTTCCTGCTGGTAGCAATTTTGTGGCGACACGCTTAGAAAGCTTACATTCGACAATCTTTATTTACGCCTTTTGTTAACACCGTAGTTTTTGCAGTCTGACGAGGTTTATTTGCATAATCATTGCAAGATTTGCTCTCCAGCAACAACTAGAAGTACTATTATAGTTGCTTGATACCTATACCTATGAAGATTATTTCTTATGCGTGTAGTGAAACTATTCAATTAACGTTTTTTCATGGTCTATAAGTGCTGTGTACTTAATTTTGGAGGGGTGTAGTTGTTCAGTGAAGAGTGAAGATTGTGTTTGTGTTTTACCTGTACCAATATTTTCGTTATCATTCGATGAAATTTTCAAGTCAACGGGTTCAGACACGTAGCTTTCTCAAAAGTAAAAAGCGAATATTTTTGTGACTATCACGAAAAACTAAAACCTAATTGACAAAGAATATTGAATAATTACTTTAAATGTCTTTAAGTAAGTGTTGGGAATTGTTCCAAGCAAATTCTCCATGATATTGAATAAATATTTCTTGAAAATTTATTTTACACATTAATTGCATTATTTTTTATTTTTATTTGTAATTGTGTTAGTACATTGCAAGTTACCTTTATAGATTTTAAACAAATAAACACGTTTCGTGAACTACTTTCCCTCTTAGAATGAAAATAGAAGGATAGGGATGAGTGTGGTGTCTAACATGCGAGAGTTCTCGCACGGATACGCAGAGGTAGTGGGGGAAAACTTGTGCTATGGCACAACACAAAGGACAAACTTTTTAAAGTAGCTAAAGTAAAATAGCTTGAAATGAATGGAAAACAAAAATCAAAACGCGCTAGCCTACAATTCTACGTGAATGAATTAAAAAAACAACTAAATTTAAAATTATAGAAAGAATAGTGCAAGTCACCCGACAACTGCCAACGATCGCAGTCCAAACGCACGATTTAAATGTTGGCGGTATCTGGAAGTATGTACTGCAAACTCATATTGTAAATAAAACACCGTTTGATATTAAACTCAAGGTGTGGGTTTGTTAAGATATTAAAAATGCAAACATCGTTTGAGCAACATTCCCATGTACCGAAGTGGGCTTACTAATGCCTACTAAATTGTTTCTAATGCTAACAAATAGTATTTAGTTCTCAAAGGTGAAAACATTAGTTTGATTATTTTTTGGCTCTGAATTGTTTTTTTTTTGAGGTACGTAAGGACGCAGAAAATAATTCAATACTTTTTAGTAAACAAATAATTTTTCTATATATTAAGTTGGCTGTCCGGGTGACGCCGCGTCCATGGCAAAGGTGCCGACGTTTCGGTCGCCATTCTGCGACCTTCCTCAGGGCGTAATGCATTACGCCCTGAGGAAGGTCGCAGAATGGCGACCGAAACGTCGGCACCTTTGCCATGGACGCGGCGTCACCCGGACAGCCAACTTAATATTGACTCCGGCCGCGGAAGCCTACGCTCTCAAATAATTTTTCACCCCGGCAAGCTGGCACCCTGACTCTCCAAAATCCACTCGGTTCTTCATAACAAATCAAGGAAAGTTAAATAATATTGCAATGGGTAGGTCTGTTCTTGCCCGATCCGGTATTTTAGCACTACTTTACTTGGCTTTCTCAAGAGTAAAAATCTTTTCTATTATTTGAGAAGTATAAGGAAAGCGAAAAGCTATCTCTCGAGGAAGATTGAAAAATTTCTTCAAATGTTGTTTTTAAAGAAATATGAATTGTTCCAAGAACATCTCTCTATAATGTTGAATAAACTTCAATTGAAAATTTGTTTCAAATATCAATTGCATTGTTATTTAGTTTGATATTCTGCAAGTACATTAGTAGTTCCTCTCCTTTACGGAAAGTATAGACAAATGGATAGGCCAAGGGTGGGATTTAACATGCGAGAATTCTCGCACGGGTACGCTAGTGGGTATTTTAATTTTTTTAACTTTAATATTTTTGGAAATATTGCATGTTGGAATTTGCCAAAAATGATGCGCATCATTAACTTCAAAAAATCACAAATCTGAATACACTGATTACAGAAACTCCGTTTAAATTCCATTTGAAACTGAAAGACATGCTAATTTTTTAGATATTGCAAAATAAGACTTTTTCCAAATTTTCAGTTTTTTAAAAAATGAAATTTTGAAAATTGAATATATTTGTAAACTAGATGAGCGAAAAAAATTTAAAAAATATTTATACATACATTAGAGTATGGTAGACAACTCCAGAAAAAATAAAAGTGGGATCTCAGTAATACTAATGTTATTGTGTAGATGTCGCTAATGATCTTTTGTAGGTAATGGAACATTAAATAAAATAAACTAAATTAAACTAAAACCGAATTAAATAAACAATAAAATTGTACAAGCAAACAAAATTTTCAACTACTCTGCCATTTACTCGTATAATTGAAAATAAAAATTTATTTTACGTAATTGTGTGATCGTAATGTGTGTTCAGGTGGACAAGAAAATAATTTAGGAACTAGAGGAACAACTTGAACAATGTAAACGAGAAATAGAAGATTTGAAAATTGCATTGAGTCGCAGACAGGAAAATGGAACTATCGAGAAGGAAGTGGACAACAAAAAGTTCTTAATCAAAGGTGATTCGATTGTAAGGTATGTCGCGAGAAAAGACGAACAAGCAACTGTTCAGTGTTTTTGGGGAATTCAAACAGAAGAAATGTTACGCCGAGTGGAAGAATGTGAAAACACAAAATTTGCAGAAGTGGTGGTACATGTGAGGTCAAACGTTTGGTGGAGACATTCAGCAGACTATATAATTGGAGATACGTATGACCTAGTGAAGAAAGCGAAAGTGAGGTTTCCAATGGCAAAAATTGTTGTAATTAAGGAAGAAAGGAGTCGAGTGGCGACGAATTCGTAATCTAAATGCATGTTTCGAATGGGTATCAGAATGTATGGATGTGGTCTTTGTAGATCCGAACAGCTGGATTGCAGATAGAGACTTCGGGCGTGATGGAGTTCATCTCAATAGGCGAGGAGCAACTCGACTCGGACAGCTATTCTCTCGAGTCTGTGGTTCCCTTGCACCCACGCCAATTGAAAGTATGTGTTAACAGTGTTGCAGGTAAATTGTCGAAGTGTATTAAACAAGTCAATAGAATTCAATATTCTAATAGAAACAATAAATATGGATGTACATATTTGTGGGTACTGAATCATGGCTGAGCCCTGGTATTAATAATTCCGAAATATTTATTGAAAAGTACGCAGTGTATAGACGTGATAGAGGATGCAGGGGGGAAAGGGTGTTCATTTGAGTAAAATCCCAGCTAAAGAGTTCACAGTACCTTACAGATGAAGAATCAGAAATTATAGAAATATAATTGTTGGACAAAAATAAAGTAACGCTTGTAGTTTTCGCAGTGTACCAAACACTTTGTGAGGATACAAAAGTTCTTTCGAGATTGACGTAGCTGACGAGGGTAGAAAGGTTTTCCAAGAAAAGTGTTATTATTGCTGGCGACCTAAATCTACGCGGAATTAACTGGGAGGGTGACAGGACAACAGACAAAGCGGAGTTAACAAGCTGGTCTGGGGAAATGGATTTAAACAAGTTGTGACGTTTACAACCAGGGGAGATTCACTATGAGACGTTTTCCTCGTACGACCAGACCTTTTGCATATTATCTGCACGACGCTCCCAGGTATTAGCGACCATAAATGCGTCCTAATGAGGCTAGAGAGGAAAGGAACGCTATGTGTTAAAACTAATAATAATAGGAAAATATGGCTGTTCAAAAACACTGACATATTTGGGTTCCAAAATCATTAAATAAACAATTATCAAGAATGGGCTAGCAGCGGTTATAATACAAACGACATTTGGGATAGATTAAAAAGGATTTTAACAGATGGTATTGATAGATATGTACCGTGTAAACATGTCAAGGAAAAAACAGATCCGCCCTATTACAACACTAAAATACGTTGACTAAAGAAACGTGCAAGAAAAGCGTTCCGCGGTCGCAAATTATATGGCTCTCACTCACGATACTACTCTTTGTTGAAAGAATTATCGCAGGAGAAGAAACGTGCACAGGCAAAATTCTTGGAAAAAACTTGATAATCTAAATCGAAATCTGGTAATGTATTTAGATGGTTACGTAGCAAAATAAATACCTCCGCAATTCCGGCCGTAGGAAGAAACAGTGAATTATTAGTATTTAGCGATGAAGAAAAATCGGAATTATTCAATGCTTACTTTGCATCCGTTTTCTCTCCAGCAAAAGATACAGAAGAAATCAATGTCGAATCAACTGGCGATTGCTCTCAATTTATTATAGAAAGTAAAACAGTTCAAAATCTAGGAAATAAAAAATCTAGGGGACCCGACAATATACCTGGGGAAATCCTTAAATCAGGGGGCGAAGGCATTATCCAGTATCTTGTGCGCCTATTCCAAATATCAATAAACAATCGATGTATTCCATAGGAATGAAAACGAGCAGTTGTGCCAATCTTTAAAGTGGGAGATAGATGCGCAGTCGAAAATTATCGTCCTGTTAGCTTAACATCCGTATTATGCAAAGTAATGGAGCGCGTAATAGAAGACTACATTAGGAAGGAGTGGAGTAGATTAGGATGGATATATGACGGACAACATGGCTTACGGGAGGGGCATTCTTGCGAGAGCCAATTATTGGGATTCACACAAGAAATATCATATTCAATGGATAGGGGTGACAGAAAAGACGCAATCGTTATAGACTTCACAAAAGATTCCCACGATATACTCTTGAACAAAGTAGCATCAACAGGTATAGATAAACGAGTAGTAAGTTGGATTAAAGGATTTATTATGGGCCGCACACAGTTTGTTAGGGTAGGTCACACGTACTCCGGAGTTACAAGTATAACATCTGACGTGGCACAGGGCAGTGTGATAGGGCCACTAATGTTCATAGCCTTCATGAACGACATTTTAGAAAATATTAAATCTCGGTTGAAACCCTTTGCAGATGATTGCATTCTCTTTAGAAAAGTAACTGGAGAGAAAAATCGACAAATTCATGAAGATGATATCAACACTCTTGTAAAATGGGCACACGATAATCGTATGAAAATTAATGCTTCTAAATCTATAACATTTACTCGTAAACTATCTCCACCAAAATACAACTATTTTCTCGAGGATCAGATAATTCTATCTACAGGTAGTTGTAGATACCTGGAATCATTTAAATAGTAAGTTAACTTATAAAGAACAGGTGAATTCAGCATTAAATGAAGCTTGGCGAAGTCTTCATTTTGTAATGAGAAATTTAAAAGGAGGAAATAAGAAGTCCAAAGATTTAGCATACACGTCATTGGTCAGACCTTTACTCGAATACGTCGCGAGCTGTTGGGACCCGTATAGAACAGGGGAAATACAGAGCATTGAACGCGTTCAGAAACGAGCGGCTAAGTTTCTTGTAGGCAAAAACATTAAAAATACGAACATTAAATCTATTCTTGGGTGGGAAACATTAGAGACAAGGCGAAGGAAGCTGAGATTACCGGCAATGCACAAAGCGTATTTGGGGAAAAGCCAAGCTTGGAAGGAAATTCGAAGGAGGTTAGAAAAGGCATCGTACTTGTACATTGACAAAAATGACCACAAATATAAAATTCAGGAGAAAAAACAACGAACAGATGTAGGAAAGTTTTCATTTGGAAATTGAACGATACGAGATTGGAATAGCTCACCTGCAGCACTGTTTCAACAATCTTCGTTTGCTAAATTTAAAAATAATTTAAGTAACTAATGTTTCTTTTGAAGTGATATTGTTTAAAAGCAATATTTAAAAATATAAATAAACAATTTCTTTAGCAATACTGAACAAGTACACTAGCACGAGTATTGGCAGAAGTAAAGTATAAGTATCTTTAGTATATTATTTTGTGGTTTGCTGGTTCGTTGCTGGGTGTTTACGGACGTCAAAACACGTAATGGTATTGTTAATACCATTGCGGGCCTTTCTGATTCCTATGGTCTAGGGCCTTTTGAATACATTGTTGCTCGCTCTAATACCAATTCAACATACTTAACATTTTTTGAATTCGATTTTTTTAAAGTTAAGATGCAAGCGAACACAATAAATTAAATAATGCTCAAATAAGTAAAATAACTTGTTATAAATCTTATTATGTTCAATTGATATGAAAATTGCAATTTTGAATTATTCCCGTTAATTTCTAATTCCAGCCGGTCACTGAAGTTTCACTGTTACGTATCACTTTTTTATTCCTAGAGACAGGAGTGCTTCTGCAATTGACACAAATAACCGAAAAGTACTGCTTCATCAGCCCAATTCACACGATTATTTTCCATATAACTCGCAAACACCCTATAATCATGTTCATATATTTCTCGAGGTTTTACTGGAAACCACCTTCCGTATCTTTGTTAGTTTTTGTGAGAATTTACGCAGGAACTTCACAATATTCTTTCATTTTGTACGAACTAATCAGTCCTCAGATGCACACGCTGTTCTGTTTATCTGACGTCGTATTGATAAATGAGGCAAACTCGTCTTTAATTCAGACCCTCTCCCACGAAAACAATATAAAATGTTTCGAATTCTAGTTGGATTCAGCAACGCGCTAGTAAGCCGTAAGGTTGTGCATGCACCACGGGCGGCACCCAACCCCACGGGCCGGAGGCTCTTGGGTTAGGGGTCGCCATCCGGGCGAGGGCGTCTACTTGGCGCCGTGGATACATAAATAACTATTGTATTACTTGTAAGGTAGTGTTTACTTTCAAAATTCTTAATTGAATAAAAATGGGAGTACGCTTGTATTATTAATTATTGTTTATAATTATAACAATCTTGCTTTACTATTGTATTGCCTTTTGAATATTGTCTAAGATTATTGTATTTGTAACTTGCCACCGGACAACAGCCCATTTGCAAGATAATAAACTTATTATTATTATATTATTATTATTATTATTATTATTATTATTATTATTATATCAATTTTTCAGGCGATTCACAGTCTTAAGAGGGTTTTGTAGGTAGCAGTTCTTTGGACTGAATTCACGCCACCTTTCGTTCCACTCCGACCGACCCCAATACTACGTATTAAGGTGTCAACCTGTTCCAGCACCTTTAAGTTCACTCCTTCGCAACCGTCTCCAACATCTGCCCCGCCTTCTACGGTTCGCATCGAGGAGGCAGCTCGCGCAGGCACTAAGTTTGGCGGTACAGTCGAATTCGGAATTCTCGGTTCAAGTTGGCCACCCTGTGCCACCGCCGCCGCCGGGGTTTGCATAAGGAGGCGCGCGTCGAGACGCCAGTCGCCGCCGCGACGCCGTCCAATCAGACGGGCATTCACACTAATTGAGTGGCTTGTACGCCCGTCCTCTCCGCCGCGCCACTCCCCCCCCCCGCTCCTGGACATGAACGCTTCCCCGCCTCTCTTGATGCGGTGGATTTCTTTGCCGGTCGCTGGTTGCGAGCGTGCAAGTTTTCCTTTGCGCTGGAATTGCCATTTCACTGGTGACATGTTTTCAATAGAACTCCTCAGGGCGGCGAATACTCATTTGGGACATTCATTCCAACTTTCACCATATGTTTGACCTGTATACGGGATGGTGTAAAAAGTACATTGCTTGAACAAGGGAAGGAGTAGATTAAATGTGTTTCTCAGGCTGCTGCAACCTTAGCGGCTGTAAGGGTTCAGCTTTGTAAAATAAATGCAATTCCAGTCAAACACATCTCTACATAATTTACATTACACCATTTCGGCTCTGGATTCTTGGTAGTCTGTAAACGTCACGCCGGTTCCCCGTTTGTCGAGAACCCACGTCGTTAGTGCCAAAGATGTGCAATGAGTAGACGGTGCTAAGCTTCTGGTTGCTCGGGTGACTTACAGTTGGGTGCCTACCGGCCGATCTGGAGACAGAATTGGGGAAGAGGATATAGCTGCAATCCCACAATTAGAAAAGCGAACAGGAGAATTGAAATCGACCCTTAGTTTGTCTCAAGTTTCGGCGGAACTCTCGTCATTAGCGCTGACGTGGATGTCGTGAGGAGACGTGACGGGAAAATGCACGGGTCTCGACCCAGCTGACGCCCAGTTTGGCTCTTCGCTTCGTCATGGCAGTGCACAGTATTCATGGGTTTCTATTCAGTAGGGCGCATTGTGAATGGCCTTTAATTAGACTCTGGTGCTTGTTGTATACAAAAAGAGAAAATTAACAACATTACTTAGTACAACAATTTTTTATTCCAAATTCCAAAATCTCATTCCGAATACAAGCCAGGTCCCGTTCTCCAATAGGCGTAGAAGTCCAGTCGTCGTATCGTAGTCCTCCGAAATTCCGATGCTCCAATCCTGATGCGTAGCGTGTTCGTCGTATACTCGAGGGCAGGCTTACTCCGGCGGCGATACTTCGAACTCCAGGTTCCAACTCGTACTCCGTCTCGAAGTGCCGCTGTGGCGCGGCGCCCCGCTTATATAGCGCCGCTGGGGAGGGGAGAGCGCCACCGGCCCCTCCTTTGCTCCGCAGGGGTAGTTCCGCCGTTTGCTGTGAGCGGTCGGGCGTAACCCGGCCGCTTATCGCCGACGGCAACCGGCGTCGCTCCCAGCGCCCCTTGTAGCGCTGCGCCGATCTACCGGCGTGGCGGGCAGCGCTTGAAGTTCGTGGCATCGCCCACAGATGCCACAGTGCTGGTCTGGAAAACTCGTAGCCCTGAGAAGTCGGGGCCACTATCCACGTTTAATTGGGGATACGTTACTCCGCGGAGCTCCATGCCGGCGTGTGAGGCTGACAGCCTGACGAAGCGTTACTGCTAACGGTAAATGGATTAGAGCCAAAAGGCCAGGATTACTGCTCTGAGGTGAATCAAATCCCTTTTCATGAAAAACTAAAGCGTTCTTTGGCGGCTTTGCCAACCTTAATGCCAATGTTGATTGCACCCTTCAGGGTGAAAGAACATAGTTACAATCCATACAGTAGTGCGGCGAGTACATAACCGAGGCTTCCGCTTCGTGCCCGACCGATAGAGAGTTACAACTGTAGCAAGGTAATGCAGTGTTTAGCTCTAAAATTATATTATTGTCTTCCTGTCACCAAATACTACCTTTTAGTAGTCCCACTGTATAATTCTGTCATTGGATAGCTGCAACTCGTTGCATAATGACACTCATTACGATACAAATTTCCTTATGATACAGTTCCTGACCAATTACAGAGAAGTTTACAAACCAAATATTGACAATTAAACACTCAGAATTTTTCTAGTTAATGTTTCGTTTGATTGCTTATATTAACAGTGTATTTGCTTTATTATATACTTTTCATTTTTACTTTCCGGTATACGTACGTATACACGGAGTGATATACGTAGTATAGGGTAAGTTATGTAATGCTGCGGGAAAAAATGGCCAATTTTCGGCGGAAAAAATTCATTGCCGGGCCGTGAAAACGAAAAAGTGGATAAAACCAGTTGCTAAATTAAGAACAAAAATCCCCTAACACGTGGTGTAGCCAGAAACCCTGTTTTATAGGTCCTTGATACCCAAAAACCAATTGATAGCAAAACGTCCGTCTGTCCGTCTGCCTGCCTGTCTGTGAACACTGCTAGCGCCTAAACCATACGTACGATTTCTTCCAAAATGGATATTCCCCGGTCGATCTGGTTTTAGTCAAAGCTGTGAGATTTTGAAAACGATTCTTCATAATTTTGGGGTTCTTTAAATGAAACCCCCCAGGGATTTTCTAAGTTTTCTCAAAAACGGCTCCAAATTGTTTCTTTAAATTACATGTATGAATAGAGTAAAATACACTTATTAACATGGCATAGGTCCTATTTTCATGGATAATTCTGAATTTTCGAAATATGTGAAAGTTTGAATTTTTTTCGGCGTCTTTCTCCAACTTCAAAATTGAAGATAAAGATCGTTTCTTCAAAAAAAATTTGTTTTGCATATTGAGTTCTTTCATAAAGGTCATGTAAATGTTTTTCAACATTTTAGTAGTTTTCGTGCAATATTTCGTGCAATATTGCGTGCAATATGTGCAAATTTAAAAAATTACAAAAACAAGATTTTCTCAAAAACCGCTCCAAATTGTTTCTTTAAACTTATGGTAGGGATAGTGGTAAATGTACTCTATCAGATGACATAAAAGCCACATTGCTCTCTAGGGTGAATTTTTCAAAAATTACAAAAATGTAAATGTGTTCACATGTTTCTTACGTCCACAATATTTACATTAGCGGCGATTTTTGCACATTACTATATTTACGAGTACATGTGCTTTAAATAATGTCAAGTAAAGTTTCTCGAAAACACAACCGTTTTCTGCTCAAAAAAAGAAAGGCTCAAAATTTCGCATTTTCAGAAACGCTCAAACGCCATTTTCTCATATATGGCTAGAAATTTTTTCTTCAAACGTTTGTAACGGATAGTGCTAATTACTCCCTTTAGTATAGCGTAAAGTTTATTTTGATTTTTTTATGTTTTTTCATAACTTACATAATTGTAATTTTTTTGAACGGTCTCTCACAGCTTTAATATTCATATTACCAGCAATTTGTAAAGATTATTATATTTGCGAGTGTATGTGCTTCAAATAACTTTACATAAAGTATTTTGAAAACTCAAACATTTTCTGTGAAAATGAGCTTCAAATTTCGCATTTTTAGTAGGGCTAAAACACCATTTTCTCTTAAACGGCACCAAATTTTTAAAAAAGGAAATTGCCATTTATGACTAAGTTTTTGTGTTCTTTAATATTCTAACATTAATGTTTCCGTTCTACCAATAGGAAACCGAAAAATTAAGAAAATGACAAAAAAATGTACTTTTGTCGGTGATAGATGACAGCTGGCAAGAAAGAATTTGTGGCAATTCCGAATAGCTAGCGAAGACCTAAGAAAATAGAAAACTAATACGGGAAAGTCTGTGCCATTCTGTAGCACCACTAGTTAATTTATTTTGTTATTAGTAATGTTTACGTGGAATATTATTTAAAATAAATTCATTTATCTAACGTCGCTTTAAAAACATCTCTGGCCATTAGCAATCACTATTGATTTATACTAGAGTTTCACTTTCTTAACATTTATAGTAAACAGAAGTAATAACGATAAACTGAAATATAAAGTACAATAAATTTTGCAATTTCTCAGATCATATTATCTAAACCAGCCAAATTAAGATAAGTTAAAATTGTTTTGAAACCTTCTATTGAATTAAATATTTCATAAATTTCGTTCTTGATGCCAAGAGACATTCGTAGATTTTGGAGACTCGATCACTTGAGGAGAATATGTGACGTTGATAATATTGCTCCACAAAGTCGGTTTTTTCCATTAGATGAGAATGGGTGAGGGAAGAACGGCCAATTCTCAATCTTGTGATAATAATTTGTTCTTTTCTTCTTAATTTAGTGTTCGATATATTTAAATCTGTTACAGATTTTCGTACATGATGTAGTTTGGATATTGAAGCCTTCCACTGGAGATCCCATTCCCTAATAAAAGATTTTTTAAGTTTATTTTGAAATAATTTAAAGAACCACGTATTTGATGGTCGATATTCAATAAATGGGTTACAGCTAAATGTTTATGTCGCAGTACCTGGAGAGAATGTTAACTTTATATTGCAAGTCGATGATGTTGTCTGAAAGTATTATTATGTCATCAGTGAAAATTAGCATTTCTATTTTTTCTTCGATTTTTTCATGCTCGTTTTGTATAAAGAATTTATTGATGTCGTGTAGCAATATAGAGAATAGAATCGGGCTTAGGGAGACCCCTTGCAAGACACCTTGCCTCACATATACTTCCGTCTTCTGATCGTTAATAGACAATCTCATCCTAGCTTTGGTGTAGTAATCTTGTAGAAATTTTGCTATTATGCAAATATCTTCGAAGGAAGATTGTGGAAGGCACGACAAAGTATGTGTGCAGCGTCATGTAACAACTGTAAATTGACACTGAGAACTTCATCTCATGATATACAGAAACTAATTCAAGTTATATTTCTTACTGCTGCTTTTTTATGTGTTTATACCTTTTTATTCTTATTTAGTTTTGATGCTTGATGCATTGACTGACTAAACGTCCGGCATCCTGAACTCCCACATCGTACTTGGCAACTGCGGAGAGAAGGGATGTATTCAAAGCGAGGTGTTACAAATGGATTCCATCTGAAAATATAGCTGCGTTAGAAACGCCACGACTTCACCGAGAAGTAAGTCAAATAAAATAGCAACTAATTTACACAATTCAATTGTCTTATTATTTCTGGTTAATTTTTTGTGAACATATTTATTTATTTTGTAAGTAATAAAAATTTACATGTTTTTGGAGTGTTTAAATGTTTCTGAAATGCAAATTTTTTCATAGGAAGTATTTTTTTAAACCAACTTTTGAGTGCTTATTGCGGCTCAGCCTTTGAAAATATCAATAGTGTTTATTGGACAAAATATTCTCAAAATTGTATTGAGAGCTTATTTTCGAAGTTTTGTTGTTTCCTCTCTGTATTTGATCACTAAAAGTAATATATATATATATATATTAATGTATATAATTATATTATATTAATACATATGATTATATATATTAATATATATAATTATACATATATTAATATATACATAATTATATATAATTACATATATTATATATATATATCAGATATTTTATTTATTTAATATATGCTAAGCAAACTGTGCACTTACATGCGTCAAATCAATTGTTTTTCTATTAGTTTCTTTCCACTCGTTTGTATTACCACGTCTTTCCAAGATAAATTTATAGTTCCCGATTGACAAATGGAGTTTTGTGTCTCCTGTTTTTTCAACTACTTTCAACATTTTGTGTGATGGTTCTAATCCATTAAACTTCATGGAAATAGTGGAAAGTATGTGTTATCACACAATCTCTTTTCTTAATGCACCCTACGGAATAGTGTCCTCGCAAAAGATTGTAACTCGCATTAAAATTCTCCTAACAACCCTCCTTTTAAATTGCCTTGCATAATCATTCCCGCACACGAAGCCAGCTCGATCGCGTAAAATATCTTACAAAATCGTGTTCGAGAATGGCTTCTCACTAATTTTACGACTAGTTAGTTTAAGGATGCTAAAACGCGACTGTCACATAGTAAAAGTTTCCAAATCTGGTGTCGCTTACTTTTCATAACAGATAGTGTAAAAAAATATTAGAGAATTTGGAACACTTCAGGTTTTGTTCTGTCCGGTTTTAAGTCGAGTGACCCATATATTATAGCAACTAATTTTGCAAAGTGCAATCTATTTGTATTGTATTACCATGAATGTAAATGTTCTTTAAGTCTGGCATTGACGCTTCTGCCCGTCTGCCCAACGTATTTAGCTTCGCAATTGTGACAGTGGAGTTCATAGACTCCTGACCTTGCCATGAGTTGGGTGGTGTTGCGAGGTGAAAGTAGGTGTTTGAGGGATTCGTGAGTGGTGAAGGAAACTTGAAAATTGTATTTGTGAAGAACATGAGCTATCTTTTGTGATATTTTTTCAAACAACGGAATAGAAATAAATTTTGGTGGTTTCTGGGTTAGTGGAGTTAGGCTTCTGTACGTTTTCAGGTTTTTCTTATTTAATTTGCGGCGTAGTATGTTGTCAACGAGAGTGGTACTGCATCCATTTGCATTAGCTATGTATTTAATGTTGTGTGTTTATTTTTATGCTGCTTTATGTATTTAATGCTGTGAAAAGGGAAGGCTAACAAGTCTGTGGATCATGGAGTGGAAAGCTGTCCACACACACACACACACACACACACACACACACTATCATGCACTATCATACATCCCAACATCCACATGCTCACTAACACGCGTCTTTCATTGTTCCCAAACACATTTTGCTGTGATTCGACTTTTCGGTATCAAGGATTTACAAAACATGGATTCTGGCAACACCACGTGTTAGAAGAATTTTTTCTAAATTTAGGAAATATATTCATTCGCTTTCTCTTTACCCCGCATTTTCTTTCTTATTACCCTGTAATGACAATTTTTCTGCCAAATTCTCCGTTTTTCCGCGCACATGACGTAACTTTCTCTCTACTGTGATTTCAACGAACATCAGATCTGCACCATTTTCTTAAGCGTCTTACATTATCCGTGGGACAAATTTTAATCAATAAAATTTGTGTTATTTTTTAGAAAATTGAAAAGATTGTTAAAGCATCGTGTAAAGTACCTTAAAATCAAAATGTCCGTTTGAAACTCCCAAAGCCTTGAGTTGGTTCAAATTGATAGGGGAATATCAGTTCTGGAGAGCGGTTTAGGCGTCAGTGCTGACCAAAGACGGAAGGATGGACGTACGCACTTACAGTGGCACAGACGTTTTGCCGCCAATTGATTTTTCGGTATCAAGGTATCCACAAAACATGGATTCTGGCATGTTAGAGGAAGTCATTTACTATATAGAGGAATGGGACTTATTCACTTTTCTATACCAGGAACAGGCAAGTTTTTTTCCGCCTAAAATATGTCGTTTTCCGAAGCACAATTACATAACTTTCTTTTCTTACGACGTGCGAGAAAGTATAAATTAATTGAGTAAGAATCCTTCTTTAATTTGACTAAAAGAATGAAGATTCAGAAAACTCTGGTTTTACAAAACAATTTTTCATTGTCTCTCCTACAGCATTTTCTAAATTTTGGCCAGTTCAGACACACGTATTCTGATATTAATGATTCTAACAAACAGACTGGTTATTTTCCAGTGATTTATATACTGTACATTTTTATTTCATAAAAAATAGTTAGGTCGGAAAATAAGTGCGATATATAAGAATGATTTTCGATATATGTTTTTAAACGTAATTTACCAAGAGACAGAAAAAATCCTTGTGCAGAGAATTTCGATACGTAGTGGTCCGAAGGTAGTTCTGTCACTTTGGTACTTCTTTTGGGAAGCGAGCTGCATTAAAGCTAACAGCTTTCGTGTCAGTTGAAGTGGAAAAAGAATTACCATTGATGTATTGAACCGCTTCGTGCATTTGGTATTTGTTTTAAATACTGGAAAAAATACCAAAATTCTGGAGCAGTTTGCAGAATTTATCTTTTTAGAAGAGCCCTTCAAAAATTCCTGAACTCTTCTTATCATTTGAAGGATTGGAAAATAATAAATCTGAATCAGATGAACGCCTCAGTAATTAATCATATGTAGATGTAACTAGCAGTTTGGAGGATTTTTTACGTCTTTTTGGAAGCTTCTGCAGTAAAGCAAAAGCCCTTCAATCATTTGAAGGGAAGGAAAGACACTTTGACGTGACGCCTATGAGCGCCCTTCATCACAGGATATTGACTAATTTCCCAGCGATCTCTGGTGAGCTTTTCTAAGCCCAGAGGGCATCACCGCGCATGGCGAGCGCTCTTGTCGAAATTTGTCACATGCTAATCCCAAACCCACACTTCTCCCCCACCCTCCAGCCAACCCTCACTCCGTTTTCCCTCACTCGGTGCATGCCCACCCCAGCGGAAGAGTAGTGAACTCACTCGTAAATAGGGAGTTTTTGCACGACATAACGACTGCCGTTTTAGCGACTTCAAGCGATTTGTTGTCGACTGCACTTTTCAGTTGCTCCGCATGCGCCAACTCGAAAGCAAACTCGAAGTGATCCGAGCAAACCGAACTTATCCGCCGAATTTACCGGGCGATTTATATCGCATGATAATCGATCATTCGGGCATGTTACTTCGAATTTGTTTCTAGCTGTAGCGGCAAAGTGTGCTGTGAAACCATGATGAAATATGCTGGCATTAATGTGTATGTGTAAGTATATATATATATAAATATATATATATATAAATAAATATATATATATAAATAAATATATATATATAATTTATATTTATTTAATAATAAAATACTTATTTAAACTTATATATACAGAGCAGTGATTGGTAGGCAGCTCTAGCCCTTCACACACGGATCAAGAGGATGTGGCATTATTAGAGTCCCTAGATACAGATATCTAGGGATATCTAGATATAGATATCTAGGGACTCTAGGCATTATGAAAATTCAGTGCACTCTGTCGTCACAGTTCGGAAATTCCGTCAATATTATCTACACATACTATATATCTGTGCATCTACATGTTTGAGCAAGATCTCTTTTTCAACGTTATCCGCTATTGATATCGATATTGCTGTCGATTACTAAATCGCTTCTCCCATTACGCACATTGCTACACTTACAACCGTGATGAAAAAGCATTGGTGTTCTATTGTGCAGCCTCTCCGGCTTAAACCGATGAGCTACACTCACCAGTTTGCATTAAAATATTAGCGGAAATATGAAAATTATCACCTTGTCACAAGTCATTGCAAGCTATATATGAAGCATATTTTAAAACATTGCACGTTTTACTTCAACTACATCTTCATCGTGTTATTTTTTGTTGATAATCGTTGACAATTTATTGTCATTTTATGCCACCTTCGAAAGGTTTCTCAGCACTTCTCGCTCGTCATGCGGCACAACGGCAAGCGTCTTCCTGGATTTTCAAACGAAGCGCCTGTCTTGTGGTCACGTGGTTCGTGACGTATCTGGCAATACCCCCTGGATACATATACATATACATATACATATATATATATATATATATATATATATATATATATATATATATATATATCTTTATTCAGGGGGTGTTGGCAAAGGTGTCGGTGCACCGGACTAGCTCATACAGCGTTTACAGCATTGATGCCAGTCTCGATTTTGATTAGTCCTCGCTTCTTACGAAGTCGTCTTTTAAAGTCGCGTGCGGTTTTGCGCCATTAGCAGTCGCTTGGTTTCTTTCTAATATTACTAACAATTATTGTCTTTTGCAATTTATTCTTCTTGTTGTTCAATTTTCTTGAATAATTGTGGTTAATGTTTAAAATTTAAATTTTGTAAATGAATTTTAATTGTTTCAAATGCAATATGGTCTATGTGGCGATCATAAATTATAACATTGCTTGTGATCACTACTACAATATAAGATATTTTGTATTTTTGTATGCAAATTTTAAACAGTAATACTAATTTGTATTAAGTACTGAAGTGACTAACCTCTTATTGTTGACAAGCGTCACAAATAATTCAACTTGATGTAATATCACGAACGAGTCTGCTAGGCAATCGCACGAGCAGAATACTTGTATGATGTAAAGACGCGCTTAATCCTTGACTGTGCGGTGGGTTGCGTAAAGTTCAGGGGCACTTGAGTCGTCATAAACGAATAAATATACTTCAACTCCCCTGCATGTCTGACTTAATTGAAACAACTCTTTAAACACTCCCGTTACTAATAAGAACAAAATGTAAAAATTTTAGCGAAACAGATTGAGTAGTTTTTGCATCCATGTGCGCCACACATACATGCATATTACACATATTATATATACACATTCCGTTTTATTTTATTATAAACTTATCACATATGGTCTGAGGACGCTACAAGTCTCCATAAGGCTACTTAAGTGTTAATAATTATAGTGACGTTTTAAAATTGCCAACTTATTCGAACAACGATGCAATAATACAACAAACTTGCTTTTAGTTTTACAGGCGAACTCGCTAACACGCGTCGATAACCTGCAATTTCACTGCCACATAGTGGGACTAGGCGAATTACGAGGGATCACAATTTCTCTTTAGCATTCTTCCCTGTCGTATTAATTGTTGAACCTATAATAATAATAATAATAATAATAATAATAATAATAATAATAATAAAAATGCCTTTATTAATGGCGAGGCTCAGGCCATAGGGCCTGCTCTTCCGCCTAACCACTCAATCTACATTAATACAGAGAAATAATATTTTAAGAGGAGGAGGGCCAGCTGTACATTTACATCTGGGAGAGCAAAACTAGGGACCACCCCGGCATACGCCTTAAGCAATTGAGTAAACCCAGAAAACCTCAATCAGGATGGCGGCTAAAGGCCGAATACAGACATAATACAGACATATAGGTAGAAATTTAGAGTGGCATATCGAAGAAGCTGTATTATAGGAAGGCTTATCAATTGTTTCTCTCGAGTTAAGAGTTGGAGGATTTTTTTATCTAGATAGCAAAAGTGAAACTATAAAATGATGCGAAACAACAACAAAACGATTTACATTCCAGTGTATTGTCCTTCATGTTTCGCATGAACAATATTCACACTGCCTCCTATGTTCCACTTTCACGAAGTGAGATTGAGATAGCCTACAAAATTATCTGCCTATCACGACTGAGGAATAATTTAGTAACGTTAATTTTACACACGCTTTTATTGAGATAGAAGGCTTTTCGGAGTTTACTGATATTATTGAAAGCATTTAAAATTCCGTGTGAAAACGGGTTCAAATACATGATATTAGAAGTGATCTATTACCATCTATATTATAACGCATTATGCTGTTAGGATTAATGATAAAATTTCCTTAATTACCCTACTTTTGTACCAAAAGAAGAAATCAGAGAATGAAATAATTAGAGTAGGACGATTGATTCTTTTGTTCATCCACAAAACAATAGATTGCCTAGAAAAACACTCTTAAATAAATTATTAATAGAGAAAGTATCTCACGTGCTAGAAACCCGAAGTCATTCACTAGATCCTACGTCTGTATGAAAAGAAAAATATATCACAATGTTTTTAAATAGAATTTGATGAAACGTGTGCCTTTGAATTCTAGATCAAGTGAATCAAACAACAACAAATTAAAATCTATTCAAAAGTTTAGTAAACTGAGAGTTTTTTAATTGTGAGATGGAAATCACTTACTTTTCGCCAGAAAAAACATTTATTTATTTACTTTAGGTCGCTTTAAAAACATCTCTGGTAGTTAATAAACTTATTGGGGGGCCTTGACTTATTGCAGTACGATACGACAAAATCAATTTCCCGAAAACATAAGAGATTTCCGAGACAGCTTTGCGAGTTGTATTGATGTTGCGAGTATATTCGTGTAGTGATTTTAACACTGACACCTGTGTTACTTACAAACTGAAATAGAAAGGTCTACGGTCGTTAATCGTGAGTGGGTGGTGTCCGACTCGTCTTGCGACGCCGTCAGCCACGAAAGCGGCCTGAGTTATCCTTTGGATATATTTCAATGTGCCAAGAAATTCATTCTTACAGTCCGAAATGTTCTCTTCAAGCAGTGGGCTCATGGATGGAATGAAGGACAACAAAAACGGACCAACAAAATCTTACGCCACTATAACCCAAAGAATATTGTTCCCGACAAAGGATCAAGCTATTATAATGGATGCTATCGAAGGTATTTCCCATAACGATTATATTTTAGCTAGGAGGAGTGGCAATTTTTATAAAATCAGAAAAATTCTTACATCATATTTGTTCCGGCCCACAGCAAAGCCGGAATAAATACGTTTATTTTCACAATGCAAGGCAGAACAAGCTGTACTGTAATCGGCCAGCGCGCGGCCGTTGGCCGTGGGATGCGTGTCCGAGCACGCCACCGGAAGCCCCCGTCGGCAAGCTGCGCCCACGGCTTTCTCAGAAATCCTGCCCTAGCGCACGTGCGCGCCTAGCTATCTCCGCCTCTCGCTCCGCCCGTTGCAGGAGCAACTGACAAAAATCGTCCCGAATCTTCCATGTCCAAATCAAATGGCAAATTGTGATAGGCCACTGCTATCCCCACCCCTGGCGCGCAAGTGCTTGCAATTCTGACGACACCCGTCGCCTCCAACCGAAAACTAGTCCAGTAAACGACACCGTGAGAGATGCACGCGTGTGTCGAGGACTCCTTGCAAATGCATGTAAAATAATGTATAATCGTGCAATTTGAGCTGCATACAGCTCGCACACATTCATTAATTCAATCCTGGCAGTGAGCATCTAAATTGTGTCTGTCGCTCTTGTGTAAGTTTACGCCCGTAATTGTGGCTGCAGCGGCGGCTGCTAATCATACAGTCCCCTTATAAAATAACGCATTATAAGTATAGTAGCCCCGAACAATATTCCCATAAATTCTCCTTTAAAAGTTACGGCGGCTCAAATAAAACTCAACTGCAATATTACCATTTGCAATATTTATCTTTCCCACAGCCAAGAAATTAAAATAGAAGAATGAAACAATAGCTGCAATCAACTCCCGAAACCATTCTTATTGGTTGGAGATTTTAACAGTCATAATTCCTTACGGAGTTCTTAGGAAATAGATGTGCGTGGAAAATTAGTAGAAGAATGGATAACAAATCACAATGAATTAATTCTCTTAAATACTGGTAAATTCACTCATTTCAATGTAAATAATTCTTCAGAAAGTGCCATAGACGTTAGTTTAGTTTCAAAAAATATTGCTTTTAATATTTCATGAAACTCTAGCGATAATTTATATGACAGTGACCATTACTCAATTTTATCACTTTAACTTCAAATTTACTTAAAGAAGTTAAAAGAATTCATCCTAAATGGCTAATAAATCAAGCAAATTCGTCTTTAATCACCCAAGATTTAAAACAAAATATTTCCTAATCTCCCTGTCCCAGAATTATCTCCATCTTATACTATTCATAACATCATCTAAGATTAATTTATTAATTTATTATTGTCCTCAGTGAAGTCCTCAATCCCTAAAAGTTCTGGAATCATCCGCAAAACACCTAGTTCCATGGTGGAATGAGGAATGTAATTCAGCATTCAAGAATAAAAGAAAAGCTTTCAGGAAGTTTAAAAAACATCAAACTCTAGAATTTAAAGTTGAATATTAAAAGGCAAGAGCAAAAGTTAGATTGGTTCTTAAATCTACTATGATTAAATCATTCCAATATTTCACCTCATCCATCAGAAAACAATTATCCATATCTCTTATATGGAAAAAATTAAATCTTTAACTGGTAACACTACTCCTCTTCTTCCACCATACTTAACTGATGATCAAGGAATTAAACAAAATGGATCTCAAAATATAATTTTTATATAAGCAGTTTGTGTGCAAGGGCAGAACATTTTAAAATTGATGATTGTTTCAGTACAAACTAACAAATTTAAAACAATCACTAATAAACTATCGGTGATAGAAAAAAAATAAACACAGATCTCAATTCAGCTTAAAAAAGGCTGTAGAAATCACATTCTGTTTATCCATAAAAAAGAAAAAATATTTAAGACAGTGTAATTTGAGTTCAATTATTCCTGAATTCGTAGGGTGTACTTTGACATGAACCATTGTTGAATAAGGTTACGGGCCGATGCAATGAAGTTCAACAGTAATTAGGTCACTGACGTTTCTCTGCCACACTATCTGTATATAAATAAAAGGGAATGTGCGTATGTGTGTCGCACAAAAACTACTCCACTGATTTTGCTGAAATTTTCCCACTTTGTTTTTATTAGTAATGGGCGTGTTTAAAGAGTGGTTTGAATTAAATCGGACATTTGGGGGCGTTGTTTTTGAAGTTGATTAATTGGCTTTTGCCGACTGAAGTGCCCCTGAACTCTACGCAATCCGCAGCACAGTCAACGATTAAGTGTGTTTTCATTGCTTGCAAGTATTCCGCTTCTGCGATTGAGAAATTTCGCCCGGAATTTTTACTTGAATCTCGGACAAGTAAATCAAATTTCTCCAAGATGTCATAACGAACGCATGCCTAAACTTGAGAGAGAAGTTTTAATAATAGGACGCTTGACAACCATGTCCAAACCAGGGCATAGAAGAAACCCACACTTGCGAAAATGTCTTTCAACTGTTAGAATTTTTGCACATTGCGTTAAATTCGTATGATTAACGATACACTGCAATAGCGAAGCATTGCCGAGTCAACAAGTCTTTCATAAAATTCAAAGCCGAACGGTGATTCTCAGGTGAATGAACACCTAATTATTCCTGAACAGACTCTAATATATTCGTTGATGTGTTAGCTACTCATCTACGTAAATAAAATGGACAACTAATTTATAGCCTGTTACTGTAATGCAATACTAATTCGATGCCCCTTTAAGGTTAGGTAGGAGTCACACGACATACAATACAAAGGTTATAACGTGTTGCAGGATATTGGATAAAATTAAAATATGCTTTAATGTTCAACATGCACACCGCCTTTCAAATGGGAACTACACGAAACTATAAATCTACCAACTGCACTGCTATTCTGATGCAATTTTAATTTTGTACTTTAAATTGTTTTCGTTTTGCTACAGACAGCTTTTCACATGCGGGTCATTCCATATTAAATCAACACAAATTTTTACCTTACCATTTTAGATTCAGATGAAAATTTCACACATAGATAGTATGAGTGAAGAATAAGAAAACTACAAATTTTGAGTAAAATATCTCCACCCATTTGTGAAATACAGCCATGTAAAATTTTACAAAATTGGGTTCCCGAAAATTGTTAAATTGATGTAGAACTTCTCCAAATTAAGATAGGGAGCTGGAACAGGTGTCATTTTACAGCTTTCATTATGGCCTTTTATACGATATACAACTCAATGGGGGTTGCGATCAAAACGTTTTCAAATTTGAATTTAAAATTTTGATTTTGAGTTTTTTCAAAATGCTCATCTTCAAAAAAATTGAAAAATTTCTAAAATAATCCTTATATGTTCCCAAATAGATAGTGAAAGTTTAAAAATGGGACTGCAATGGGTTCATATGGTAATCTTTACTTAAAATGCATAATATTTACTTACTCTAGATTTTACTGATTTAAAATGCATTTTATTTCACATTATAAGACCTAATATATACAAATTATGAATTTAGTGTTTTTGTTGGTGAGTGTGTTGTGTTTTATTGTTATTGTTATTTTCAATATTATTATTATTATTAGACCGCGGAACTTCATGCAATTGCAAATTTTTACTTGTGACAATGTTTACTTAAAAACATTGTGATTTAATTTTTGAAAGAAAAAACAAATATATTTCGCGGATTTGTCTCTAAAGCTAATGAAATTCATCAAAACAAATTCACGAAAATCGGCCCAAATTTATTCTTTTTTAAACTTTTTCCACGGATATAGGAACGACTTAAACTAGGACATTTATGGCATCTCTTAAAATACATTTAGCACTATCATTTACAAAAATTTAAAGAAAACATTTAGAGCTGTTTTGGAAAAATTCAGTTTTGAATTATTTCAAATATTGCATATAAGTCACACAATATTTAAAAAATTATCAACATTTTCAAAACAACGTACTTAATGAAAGAACTAATTAAGGAGAATATATTTTATTTGAAGAAATATCTCTATCTCCAATTTTGTAGTTGTAGGAAGACACTGAAAAGTTTAAGCGTTGGCAATTTTCGAAAATTAAAAGTTAACTGTGAAAAACTGATCTAAGCCGCCTTAAGGAGTTTTATTTTTCTCTATTGTTTCAAACAATTTAAAGAAAACCTTTGAGACCATTCTAGAGAAAATTTTTAAAATTTCTAGGAGTTCCATGAAAAGTACCCCCAAAATGAACAGAATATTTTTCAAAATTGAAGAGCTAGATCGACTGGGAAATACATATTTTGGAAAAAATCGTATGAATAGTTTAGGCACTAATACGTAGCACTATTTAATATGACGTAAAGTTTATTTTGAGGTATTTTTTATTTTTTCCAAAAAATTATAACATTTTACTTTTTTGATCGGTCTCTCATCATTAATTTGCCTATTACCAGCAATTTGTAAACATTATACTTTTTTGGGCGTAAGTGCTTCAAATGACTTAAAATGAATTTTTTTGAAAACCTAAAAATGTTATGTGAAAAAGCTTCAAATTTCACATTTTTAGTAGCGCTTAAACGTCATTTTCGTCAGTGTCGACAAATGTAGTTTGAAGAGTCAAAGTTAAAATGAAAATGTCAAAAAAATGTAGTTTCGGCGGCAATAGATGGCAGCGGGTTTTCTAAATGAACTTTATTTACCAAAACGACATCTTTAAAATAGGTCATGCTTAATTTTTTGAAAATACAAGTAGTTTTTCTATAATTTTGTGACAAACAAAATAGCCCCCTACAAATTTACTGCGCTTCAGACATTTGGATGTGTCGTAAATTAGAATTTGCAATTTTGTATATTATTTCTTTGTTTCTTACATTCAACCTTTTGTCATACATTTTCACATTAATCTTTTATAAATTATTTATTTTGAAATAAAAATGACTAGCTCTCAGATAATAGCAACAATGCAGGTAATGCAACAATGGAATTCCGTTACGCGCTCGCGAATTTCTGTGAATTACGTCTCATTGTTGTGACTTAATGTTGCTGTAATGAAAGGAGTTGTAATTGTCAAATTTATGTTGATATTTGCATGAAAATATTTAATTTTTGCACCAAATGCTGTACCATTTGTAGTGAATAGAGTATTTGTTGCATGGTTTTAGAATACTCTTCTCTAATCATGGTCCTAATAGATGCATTTCTATATTGTCCGTGGTATCAGGCTTCTTTTTCCAATACAAGTTTACAAATCTTTTGTATTATATTTTTATATATTTGTAGAATTTACTTAGTTCTGAAAACACTGTGAAGGAAACAGTGTATTCTAAGTTGAATTGGATGTTTTCAAATAATAGCTAAGATGTTAGTAGCGCGGAAAGTGCAATATTTCAATAGTACGCAGTTGTTTCCAATAACGTGGGAAAGTACGTGCTGTTGTAGCACCACTAGTTTCGTTATCAGGTCCCGGCAATGACATTAATTTTTATCTGCCAAAAATCAGCCGTTTTTTTGCGCAGCATTGCATAACTTTTCCTATACTACGTATATCTGCTGTATTTCATGACCATTTTCATGCTGTATTTGCTGTATTTTATGACCATAATATACTACGTATATTACTCCGCATATACGTACGTACACGGTAAAGTAAAAACGACCGTGAAAAATTGCCTTTAGAGTCGAGCGATGGGTTGACCACCCTCTATCGAATTACTCATTTTGTACTAATCCAGAAATATTTCCAACTTGTGTGTTTGATACGCTATAGAGAAAATGTAGTATTTCTGACCCGTAAAAAGAAGTAAAGACTAACAGTAAAACTACTTTTAAAGGTTGTAGAAAAATAACAAGTTATCATTACGAAGGTGTACTTTTGTCAATATATGAAGTACGAGGATCTCAAGAAGCTTGAGGTTCGTACCATCGCCATACTTCTTGCTTTACTTAAATTTATTAAATTACTAAATTCTTTACTATTTGTTTGTTTCTTTATTTATTCCTGAGATGTGAAATGTCAAGTCGGCAGTAGAACCCTTGGGAACCTTCGCCCTTCTAAGCGCCAACACCATTCATCGTGCTGGGCGGACAGGGGCGGTCGCGGCACCCTACATTTAGTAATTACGTGGCAGCCCGCAGCAGCACTGTCTCTCCGAACCCTCACCACCACCGCCGGCCTCCGCCACCATTTTCTCCCACTCTGGTTCTGCCACCACCGCCGCCGTCGCCACTGCCTCCATCGCCGCCACCGCCGCCGCCACCGCCTCCACCGCCACCACCGCCTCAACCGCCTCCCCCGCTACCACAGCCACCACCGCCTCCACCGCCTCCACCGCCACCACCGCTACTACTGCCACCGCCGCTACCACCGCCACCTCCGCCACCACCGCCTCCACCGCCTCCACTGCCTCCACCGCCACCTCCGCCACCACCGCCTCCACCTCCTCCACCGCCGCCACCGCTACCACCGCCACCACCGCCTCCACCGCCTCCATCGCCTCCACCGCCACCACCGCCGCCACCACCACCACCGCCTCCACTGCCACCACTGCCACCACCACCTCCACCGCCTCCACCGCCTTCACCGCCACCACCGCCGCCACCACCTCCCCCGCTACCACCGCCACCACCGCCTCCACCGCCTCCATCGCCTCCACCGCCACCACCGCCGCCACCACCACCACCGCCTCCACTGCCACCACTGCCACCACCACCTCCACCGCCTCCACCGCCTTCACCGCCACCACCGCCGCCACCACCTCCCCCGCTACCACCGCCACCACCGCCTCCACCGCCACCACCGCCGCCACCGCCGCCACCGCCGCCACCGCCTCCACCGCCTCCATTGCCACCACCACCTCCACCGCCTCCACTGCCTCCACCGCCTCCACCGCCTCCACCGCCACCACCGCCGCCACCGCCGCCGCCGCCGAGTGATAAAAGAAGCGCAAGAAACTGATGAAACGCGATGCCGCGCCGCCGGCTGCGTTAAGGGCCTCCCGGGAGCCGCGCGGGCGGCATCTCGCCTTCTGGAGGCGGCGCCCACACAGGCGAAAAGAGCCTCGGCGCTGCGCCCGACGACAGCAAGCAACACAGCCACCACTCCCTTGTCTATTCCTCCTCTTCGGGTTCTTCCCTCTCTTTTTGTCAGATAGTCGCTTCCATCCTTTGTTGAATTCTTTATGCGAGTAGTTTATATCGGCTTAGGTGACTCAACTAATGTCACTGACAATATATTTTCCGACAGGCGAGGACATGCGCTGAGTTTAAGTTCGTATTTACTGGGAAAGATGTCTCAAAGCATCAACTGATTTCATTGCTGTCCCTCTGACCGGGACGTTCTAGGTTCCAGTCCCGACTGTGGCTGCAGTTTCATATCTAGGTATATAACTAGGTCGAGTTCAATCGCTGTCTGGAGGAGAAATCTAGCGGTCGGCAGCTCTAATCGGTAGTTTTTCGTGGTTTCTCCGATCAACATTAGGAAAACGCTGGAGCAGTACCCAAACAAATAGGCCACGAACCGCGCACGATCTTTCTTCCCTCTACCTTGTCCTACGCTTTACTCACACGTACACCAACATGCATACTAGCTACACTATTCTACATGCCAGGAGACTGATCGGGAGCATAGAGCTTGTCCCGGCTTGGGCAAATTCTCACTGTTGGGAGACACCTCGTTGAAGAAAACCCCGCTAGTCGACGGTAGATCGGCAACTGATCTCCCTATTCAGCGAGGGAAGACTACTGCCTCCCCACACGCTGAGCAAAATATACACTACACTTACGGGACTAATGACCTTAGTAGTTGACGCACCCGGAATCACTAACATTTAATCAATCAATAAGTCAAATGCATATTCTTTCAACAGCAAACCTCTATCTCCATCCAAATCCACGCTGGAAGAGGTGGCTCAGGGTGTCTGTTGATGTCTCTGCAGATCCTCTGACCGGGGGATGCGAATTTCGAGTCCCTAAGATGTCAGGATTTGTGACGCTTGTCGAAGTCTGCCGCTGTCCGGAGGAGAATTCAAACGTCGGCTGCTTTGATGACTAGTTTTCTGGGTTTTCCACTATCAATACCAGGCGAATACCGGCACACTAACAAACGGGCCATGGACCGCACAGAATGTTTCCTTCCTCTTTCTTATCCTATTCTCATCCCTTACACTCACACCTACATAAGCTGCATTACCTCACATACCTGAAGATAAGTTGAGAGCTTGTCCAGACTGGGGAGGTGAGAGAGACCTGGTTGGAGAAATATTCGCAAGCTGATGTGTGCATCAGCAAGTTGGATCTCACTATTCAATGCGAGAAAATAATGGCTACGTTTAGAAAAAACTTGCACTGCTCTTACAGCACTAATAACTGTGGAAGTTCACGCTTCTGGGAACACGAAATAATCAATTTTATTCTTTGTACTCATTCTTTCCAAACTTTCTTCATTTTGTGACTTCTCACTGACCTTGTCTTCATTACCTTTCCTTCATCCTTCTTCTCTTTTAAACGTTACCTTGTTCTTCAAAATTTTCAACCATTTTTTTCATTTTCTACTGTACCTTACTTGTGACGCTTATTTACACCATTGGCTTGGTACGAATGACCACTGGCGTGGTATACAAAAGGCCGAAAAATTATAGCATTCCAATCTGACAATTGAACAGAATATTTAAGTGCGAAATTAGATGATTTTTTTAGAAACGCCTGAATTAAACATCAACTCACAGTTTCCGGGAACCCAGAGTGAAATGGGTCGGCAGATAGGAAGAACCGTATGCTCATGGAATCGGCGAGATACGTTTTGATACAATCTGGTCTTCCAGACAGTTTTTGGACCGAAACAGTTTCTACTGTAAACTACATGAGGAATAGCTGATCAAGTCATTCGTTAAATGGTCGCACTTGAAGGAACGAGGAAATGCCGGAAAATTTTTGGGCCACGACGATAAGTTGAAAAGGGCATGAGTGGCGAAAAGTAGTAGAGTTAGGTGACGTTAAATTATTAGGTAAGATCGGCCGCAATAAAGACAATGTCATGAACGTGACATTCTATCCTATACTTTTCTCGACCATGTACAAGTAGCAAAGAAACATGCGGCAACGACCACGGTATTAATCTGACTTTGAGTACACTCAAACCTCAAGTAAGCCACTTTGTTCGGCGATCATCTGAGTGATCGAAGTGAAGAAGAGAACGGTGTAACAAAACAAGAGAAGAACATTCTTCACGACGGAGATCAGGGTGACCAAGCAAGCTGCGATCTGGAAAGAGCGAAATACCTCATAAAGTATATAAGATGCACGATAAGTGTGAAATACGTGACAAAGTTGAAGATTTTGTAGCATCAATAGCGGAATTTCCAGAAACCTCTGCTTTTTTCCGGCCCCGATAAAATGAAGTGGATGTCGGCAATAGCCAATGAATTTATTTTCGTATTGAAGAGTCAAACTTGGGGCCTAGAAAAATGCCCCAGTCACACAGCAACAATTAGAAGTGGTTTTGTGTTTTAGAAACAGATACGATGAACACGGAAAAGTCACGAGAAGAAAGGTATCGATTATAATCAGACGTACGGACCAGTCGTATGACATAGATCGTTGAGCTATAGCCATGGTCGCACAAGATAATATGTGAATAAAATATTTTAAAAAAAGCTCGATGTCCAGGAGCCTCATCTTTTGGGAAAATGAAAAAAAACTTTTTCACATCAAAAAATATTATGTTTATTCACTGTAGAATCAGTGTGTTTTGATCAGTGGACTGTATGTGGTAATTTATTACACTAATTTTTACATCCTCTGGTTGTTACATGAAGGACCACTGGTGAATTAATACTTGGTGCAGGTCACCAGCCCCGCGTTGCTGAAATTTATTTCAGGTGCTGTCATTACCACAATGAGATTAGAGGTATGAAAATGAATACATATGTTTACTTTAAAAGGTAATGTACAGAGTTATTACATAAACTTTGCAAGGATTTAAATGTCAATTGAGCTCAAATGAATGTAAACTGTTGATATGAATAAACATAGTAATGGTTACGAAATGTTTGTGCAATGATGTGAAGATAAAGAATTCACCAGCACTAGGACTAACGTGCCGGTTGACGACGGCAGTGATGTTACTGGACCCAATCTTGTTCATCCCTGCGCTGGCTCCGTGTAGATATGACGCATACTCACGAGGTGTGGTGTAGTCACCACGTCACACTGTAGGGCGAGTGTTGTAATCAATGCATAATTACAACCACTAGTTAAGAGAAAATATGTTTAGAGGATTCACAGTATTGTTATCGCACTACATAAATTGGTTCCAATGCAGCGATGAATCCCTTGCCACGAGTAGCGGCAAAGTAGAATGTACATTATGTACTTGTATAATAGCTCCATTTGTCATGGCTAATAACATTGAGCTTTTTGTCACATAAACTCAACAATAAACATGAAACTGAAAGTTCTACGCACATGTTTGCGATGTACATTACATGTAGAACAAAGGAAGTGAGCGATTCACACAATTGATTTTGATGTTACACAGCACGAAGTGATTGTCGTAGGACTCTGAATAACACAATACATGATAACTGTCGTAGGATGCTGAATAGTTATAAAAAAACTGTGAGAATTTTACATACGCGTATAAATTATACGTAGCGTCTGGAGACGGCCCGCCCACTCCATGTGCTCGGAGTGGTGGCGCATGCGCAACTGACTCGCTCCCGAAGGCGACGCGTGGATTGGCAGCCCTTTGCCGCCAGAACCCTTTGGCGCAGCCAATCGAGACGCGTGTTCTATTCAAGGAGAGTTAAGTCTTGGATTATGAATTAAAATGGATTACATGAAAATGCAAGTTCTTGAATATTAACCCTTAACCTCCGTGGTACGATTTTAGTCACATTACCGTCGTAGTGCGGTCTCTGAGACCTCCGAATTTAACATCACCGGTGATTATGGGTTAAGATTTATAATGTGTTGCACGGTTAAATTTAGAAGGAATGCAAAACAGTGTGGGTACAGTGTGATATCTATTTATTTTATTTATTTATTTGCGTCAAAAACAGTTAAAAATTGTGTGTGACGAGCTATGGGGAGAAGTGAAATTTGTGCACGTTTTCATAATTCTGTGATCTCTATCCTAAAACATATTCTAGCCGAATTTTGAATACAGAAAAAGAGCGTTTTTTTCAAGTTTTGTTGACAAAGTATTCCTTCCTATATAATAAAATATATTTTCAAAGGTAAAAATCAATCGTCATCGCAATAATTGCAAATCATCGCAATAATTCCCGGAATCAGGCAACGGGCAGCGGCGGCGGTAGTTCTGAGAACGTCAGAGCATCGGTTGTTGTTTTGTAACTGACGAGTACAAACAAGGGATGCTTTGTAACTGATAAATACAAGGAAAAAAATAAAATTTATACAATTAACTTGGACATATGTAATGTGCATAATTAATTAGATTTGATTGCTTGGTCGAACACACACATTCTTAAAGTAATGCTAATGGTTGTCATCGACTGACGCGGAATACATGTCCCTTAGCAAGGCAAGCAAGGAGGTCATGTATTTAAATCGTTTGACTATGGATATAGGTGCCGGGATACATTCATCTGCTCGTTCACCGGTAAAGCTGATGAACGACGATATAAGCTAGCCAAAAATCCGGTTTTCCATTCGAGAAAGAAACATATTGACATCCGTCTTCACGTCGTTTAGGAGGCGCAATTGTCTGGAGAAAAGAAATCAGTATACATGACAACAGACCCAATACCAGCCGACATGTTAACCCATTAACTGCCAATTTTTTAAAATCACATTTCTGGTAAAAATTTGTTACCTTTCTCATAATTAAGGTATAATGTAATAATAATACACTAATTTTTTGCAAATTGACTTTCTTAGGAGCTTATAAATCAATGGTCCCCATTTGAGGACCATGGCCGATCTAATGTACAAAGACCTTTAACATTTCTTTTTATTTTAAACATATTTATTATAATACTTATTCGTAAATTTTGAACATTATGAGTAGCAGTACAATGTAAAATAAACTGAAAAGTGCGTTGTTTGTTTTTCAAGAGTTTTTTCATGTCTTTCAAAACTTTTTACTTAGTGTGCCATTGCTTGGTACATTCAATATGAAGCCCAACATTGCACAAAGGACACTGCTTACGAACTTTTTTCTTACAAACTCCACATTTCCTCTGTTTTCCAGTAATTTTCTAAGTAAGTTCTCCTGCAAATCTAAGCTCCATGAGAACGAGAAATTGAAGACTTTGTGAAAGATAGTCTGGCTTTGTTCTTGGGATCAGAACATGATGATATGCACAAATATGCACAGGCAATTTTCCTTCTGAAGTTCAAAAGGAACATTGGACCATTTACAATACATTATAACACATATTTAGAAAATCAGTTACTTAATGTATGTACTCAGACTACCAACTACCACTGTCACCTGGAATTTTAATCTAGGTGGCGTGGAAAACTTCCCTGCGTTACGCAGGAGGCCTTTGCCCTATTAGGGATGAACAGGCTTTTAATAATAATAATAATAATAATAATAATAATAACATATGAGTTTACAACTGCGATGTTAATTATATTTGTAAATAGTGGAAAGTACCACTTGTTTCCACCAATGCGGATTCTGTACTTTTGAATGTTCCAGTCAAGCTTATTGACACACACTTATATATCTGTTATCTTGCAATATCAATTTAGGCTGTTGAATAGTCTTTGGCTTTTTCTCGGCTCTAGACCATCTTTTTGCCTGACAGAGAGGGAGTATATCTTCATGGTTGCTGAACATTTTACGCAACTGTTGTCTTTCCATATTACACCCAACACTCCATTTGGTTTGTCAACACGATAATCATATGTCCCTCTTCTGTCCTTCATTTCTCTTTCTTTCATTATTGAGCATTTATTCATGCGATCGTAAAGACACTTTCCAGGTGCACGTATTCCTCTTTCACCTAAGCCCTTGATGAGTTTAAAACTGATAAAATAATTATCAAAATAAAACTTGTGTTTCTGGGGTTCTTCAATTACTGCAACTTGACTCATAACTACATCGTTACCAAGTCTGTAACTAAATTCTGAATTTCAATCTTCCTTTCCTCCTTCATAGACTTCAGCATGGTAACAATATCCAGTTTTAGAGCAACACATCACCCACTGCTTGAAACCAAATCAAATTGGTTTCCCATCTCAGAAATTATTTCAAGTAATGATGTCCAAAATATTTCACCATTTGCTCATCTGTGCTTAGATGTTCTGAGAATATTCCAAACTTCACGATGTTGTTATTAAATTTTTCTATCAATGGTCTAATTTTGAATAATTTATCTCTTGATTCTAGTGGCTGTCCTTCAAGATTTGCATTGTGTTGAGAAATGTAGGAATTTTTTAATCCCCAGATACCTATTTCTTGGCATACACTTTCTAATTATTTGAATAGTTCATATCCTCATCTTCTGACCAACATAGTTGTGTTCCTGTGGAATGACAGTGATAACCTGTGAAGACGAGAATTCCTATAACTTTTTCAAACAGTCAGTTGATAAAACAAAACCATAGTTGTTTTTCTGCGTTGCATAAATTACACTTTTTCAGCAATATATTTCAATATGTCATCATCAATAATTTTTTCGAATACTTCAGTTGAAGTCATGCCCATCAATGTAGCTTTAATTTTGTTTTGTATCTTTTCCTCCTCGATATTTGTTCACAATATGCCAAAATGGAGTTCAGTTTTGTCCCAATCTGAGACTATTTGGTTTTCTCTTCTTTTTGTTTGAACTGGACAGGCTTATCCTTTGTACCAATCACTTCATTGCAATTTTCATTATTTACGTGATGAATTTCAATCAAATCAGGAGTTTCAGTAGAGGTTGTATCTCTAGAAAATTCTCTTCAATATTTTCTTCATCAGTCAAATTATCGATGTTCTCTGGCGGTAATTCCACTATATCTATTGTTGCACTATCATATTCTTCATCAGACACAATAAACTGGGGTTCATAATAATGTCCTCCACTTCTTTTAAAGTTAGAAAAACATCGGAATGTTGTCTGGAGCTCATGATTCTGGAAGTATAAATAGTCAATATTATCTCTTGTCATATCGTCACCAAAGTACACCGCAAGTGCCATGGTCCTCAAATGAGGACCACTAGACAAGATGAATTTTAAAGCCAATGTATAAAAACACAACTAATATTAAAATTTATATTTCTTGAAATATATCCATATTAACTTTTCTTAATAGTTTTAACTTTTAAATATTATTAATTTATAACGAAAGAAAAATTCAAAATCGGTTGAAAAAATTGAAGTCAAATTTGCTGCAGAGTGTTACCTTTAATTCAATATTAAGAATACTGAGTTCCGTCTAGCGTCACTGACAATGTAGCACTGATCATAAATCATAATACCACTGTATAATCTACTTATATGACCAACATTGCCATACAGTATGACGCAACAATGGAAAAGCTCTAAGGTCCTCAAATGAGGACCATGGCAGTCAATGGATTAAGGAAATCCTTAACGAAACCGAAACTGTGGAGTTGCTTACGCGTCGGCATCAAATAACTTGGAGATACACAACCGAAGCTTGGATTCGTTTACGACGCATCGCATCGGCTTCAAGTCCGGCCTCCTGCAGCCGTCCGGCCTCCGAGGAGGGGCTGTTGAGGATATATTCGATGGACATGCGCAGACCTTACACGGCGACAGAATGTGCGACAGCTGCTGGAGAGTCATGGTTAGTTTGGAAACTGACAAATGTTTATTGTCTTCGATGAGCGGCTTAGAGGACTTTGCTTTGTAATCCTTTCCAGGTAGTTATTAAAGCCTTTATTTATTTCACTCAGTATCACTAACTTATCGTAATTCACCACTGTTATTCTCTACAGATAACAAAATGATCTAGAAGTGCTACAAAATGGCACAGACTTTCTCGTACTAATTGGTTTTCTAGTTCCTTTGGTCTGGGCTTATTTTACATTCTTGCCCCATTCTATAGCCAGCTGTCCTAAAGTACATTTAAAAAATTGTCTCAATTTTTGTTTTCCTATGGTTCGAACCAAAATATTACTTCAAGAATATCAAAGAAGAGTAAAAGCCTTTTCTATAAGAACATTTTTGTTGAAAAATTTGCAAAACTCCGGAAAAGTGAAATCACTGTAGATATAGGCAAGTCTGTTACCAGCTTCATGTATTGGAACCAATCCAATCCAATCCAATCTGAGATTCAAAAAGAACTAGTGGTGCTAAAACAGCATTTACGTTCTCGCCTGTACTTTCACGCTAAATTAAAGTACTCAATTTTTGAAACAATTGCTACAGGATCTTATTTCAAAATCTATCTTTAAGGAACAGATTTCTTTTAGGCAACATCATCTACATCTTTAATATTTTTGTTCTGAGAAGACGCCGACAAAATTTTGAATTTTTGCAATTTTCGAATAATCAGCGAACATGAGACCAGCACCATTCTCTTAAACGCCCTTCACACTTTCCAACAATAAAATTTAATCAAATAAGATGGGGTCATTCTTTTGAAAAATTTGAAAACGTCCCAGTGGTTTCATGTAGAAAATTAAAATATCGGTTTCAAATTCAAGGGGCCTCGACATCAGCATATCGATTGGAGAATATCAACGTTTTGCCGTCATTCGATTTCTCGGCATCAAGGAGACACAAAACATCGATTCTGGCTACTACCAAGTGTTACAGAAGTTTTTTCCTAAATTTAGTAACTGGATTTATCTACTTTTTCTGTAATAAAAGTTTTTCTGCCGAAAATTTGCCCTTTTTTCGCGCAATATTACATAATCTTTCTCTATACTCTGTAGTGAGAAAGTAAGAATGGAAGATCGCAAGCAGTTTGTGGACCGTTTTTTAGGGTATTGCTCCAGCATTCACCCAGTATTTATCAGGAGAAACCACGGAAAGCTTCCGATCAGCCGGCCGCTAGAAGTCTCCTTGAGAAAAGAGGATGCTTAACCTTCAAGGAACAGCCACTCACTTCTGCCGCTTGATGGAAAAACGGGAGAGTAGCTTTTGAAGTCAATAACAAGGCATCAAGAACCCCTTAATTAATTTTGAAGAGTTACGGAATAAACTTACGAGACATTTCCATTTAAGAAAGTTAACATTTTTCATTTCATTCATCCATCCCATAATTACTCATTAGATTGATCCCACTCATTTATTATATTTAAACCATAGTATGGAGTTTAAGCTCAAACACATCTGAAGCTTCGGTCATTCGTAAATTATGTTTACGCCCGTCTTTTGAAACACGCAGCACCCACGCAAACATTCGCCTTCATAGGCAGCAACCAGGATAAACAAAAATTAATTGATTCAGATTTTGGGGAAATAAAATACATGGGAAAAGCAGCGCGGGCGGCGGAGGGCGCTGGGCGGGCGGCGCGGGCGGCGCTGTTCAAATACCGCGCAGCGCTTAATTATCCGGCTAGCTGTTTGCTCAGGCGATGCGGCCAGCCGCGGCCCCGGCACACCCACTCCTAGTACACTCGCTACGCCCTCTCCCTCCTAGGGCCCCACCACATCTACTACCCCCGCATCTCCCTCTCCTGCCATCCCCGTCACGCCCTAACTTTTCTGAAATACCCGCCTCTCCCTCTTTCAATCCCCGCCATGCCCTTCCCTCCTGCTGTCCCCATCACACCTCCCTCCTACTATTCCCGCCTCTTCCTCCTGCATCCCCACCATGTATCTTCTTACTTATATCCTCTTTGTCTCTGTCGGTCTATCCTCGCCACAACCTCTTCCTTTACAATCCAAGCCACCCCTTATCCCCCTTTTGTCCCCGCCCTACCCTCTTGCCACTACTATTCTTACCAGGCTTTCCTTATAATTCTATCCCCGACTCACCTTCTCCCTCCTATATCCTTTACGTTCTTCCTCTTATTATCCCCATCTCGCTCTACTTCCTTCCAATCCAGCCATGGTCTCTCTTTTCTACAATGCTCGCAATGCACACTCCCTCTTATGATAGTAGGAGTTTAAGCTCAAACTCCTACTCTCTACTTCCTCTCCTTCCTACTATCCCTGCTACGGCCCCTTCCTCTTCCATTCCCCGCCACGCTATCTTCCTCTTCATTTCCCTGCCCTTCTCCTTCAATCGTATACTAGCAACATCTCCCTCCTACTACGTTAGCCACGTCCTTTCTCTATTTCTCTCTCTCTCTTTCTCTTTTTAACTCTCTTCTCTCTTTCTCCCTCTCTCTTTCTCCCTCTCTCTTTCGCCCTCTCTCTATTTCTCTTTCTCCCTCCTCCTCTCTCTTTCTCTTTCTCCTTCTCTCTTTATATATTTCTCTCTCTCTTTCTGTTTCTATCTTTCTCTCTCTTTCTTTCTTTTTCTATATATCCCTTTCTCTTTTATTTCTCTCTCTTCCTCTTTTCTTTGTCTCTGTTACTCTCTCTTTTTCTCTTTCTCTCTTCCTTCGTCTCTGTTTTTCTTTCTATCTTTCTTTTTCTCTTTATCTCTTTCTTCGTCTCTCTTTTTCTTTCTCTCTCTCTTTTTCTCTTTCTCTCTTCCTTCGTCTTTCTTTTTCTTTCTATCTCTCTCTTTCTTCCTCTATTTTATCTCTCCGTCTTTTTCTTACTTCCGCTTTCTTCCTCTCTCTCTCTCTCTCTCTTTCACTCTTTCTCTCTTTCTTTCTATCTAACTCACCACGCTTTCTCCCTCAGGATTTTACCTCTCCCCTCCATCTATCTCTTAGTGTTTGCGCATGGATCTGCCCGTTCTGCCGCGACGGGACGCGTCGTCGCCGAAGCCCTCTCTGTCCAAACCCTTACGAAACGGGCCTCTCCGTTTTCATTTCTCCTCCCCGCAGCTTACGCTCTATGTTTCACTCAATTGTCTGCACTGCTTTCTCTTTGTTCTCGAAACCTTTACCAAATGCTCTGTCTCTTTCCTATTAGCATCTGTCTCTTTCCTATTTCCTATTAGCATCGCCGCTCTTCACTTCCATCCATCACGTATCACTCCCGCATCTCCGACGCACACGTCCCGCCACGCCTGGCTACGCCCTCCACCGCATTGCTCCCCAATGGCCATCTCGCACATCCCCCGCGATGGGTCATTTTCAAAAAAATGGCTCCATCGTTTTTTATTAAAATTTGTTGATGGATAGTGTGAAGAAGTATTAAGAGAATGGTGTTGGTAATTCTGATTTTTCGAAAACTGCAGAAGTTCAAAATGTTTGAGTCTTCCTACAACTGAATTACTAAAGAGTGAGAGTTTGTCCCTTAATAAAATCCATGCTTAAAATGTAATTTTAAAATAAGTTCAGGCAGAATTTTTCGAAAATTTGAGTACTTTTCCTGCAATTTTGCGTAAAAATAAGGGCAAGAAAGTAAGTGCTGTTTTAACACCATTAGTTTCCTTCACACTTTACTTCTAATTTCCGCACTCTCTTTTAGTATTATTGAAACTTTATATTCCGTTATCTTATGCATTATCTCTTTCGCTCGTCTACTTTAAAACTTAAAGTTACCAAAACATACATGTTTAACTTTATTTTTCATAATATCACATTCAAGAAAACCACGTGAAAACCATTTATATGTTGAACATGATTTATAATATTTCTTACTAGGTTTAGTATAAGCTTAATAACGCATACTTTTGTCAGGGAATTTGATTTATATACTTTTCTCCCACCTTAGAATCGACTGCTGATACACAAGCATACATAAAACATGATATCTTCAAATTCTTTTTATCTTCTGTGATAAACACACAATAAAACATGAAATAAGTTAAGTAAAAATTTTAATGAACTTTAATAGTTGTATTTATATTCTGAATATGATCTCGCTTATGCATGTTTTTTGGCACATCCCTGCTTCATGCAGCCACAAACGGCTACTGCTCTGTGTTTCTCTGAAACCCATTCTGGCTCACCTGCTGCAGCAAACGTAAATTCAGCATTAATTGTAATTTTCCTGTGATTATTCGAGGCTGAAGTACATGCAAGATACACACACTGAAGAGAAAATTAGTTATATCTTAATGGGATTAACCCTTAACTGATCAGCGTCGCCCTAAAATAGCATTTCTCTAACATAGCGAATATCTTGGAACAAAAAACCCTTATGTTCCCTCTCCACGATTTTTCAAAAGAGAAAAATGTAATTACTTTTCATCCGAATCCGTACCAAACGAAAATATGGCCAGATGTTACACCCACAGATTGCATTGGACTTGAGAGATTTTTTACCTGTTGATTCCTATACATGGACCATGGAGGATAGAACGAAACATCAACAATTAGCTTGTAAGACAATTTTAAGCATATTTGGTCTAATAAACTCCTTCAAGTTTTCGAATGGCTGAGCCGCAATAAGGACTCAAAAGTTGATTTGAAAAAAAGGCTTTCTGTTCAAAAAGTATTTGGAAAACATCTAAAAATTCCATATACATAAATTATTTATTTACAAAAAAATTTACTATATATGTCCATAAAGAAAAATTAACTTAGAAATAAAAGAGCAAATTTTGAGAATTCAGTATTATTATTATTATTATTATTATTATTATTATTATTATTATTATTATTATTCCTCTAAATCACGACTAAGGATGTTATGTGTCGGCTGAATATAAAATCTATTCCAGGTTGCAACCAGGTACCTAGGGAGTAGATCCAGGGATTGTCGGTGTCTCTACAATACTTTGCGCAAAATGTGGGCTGTTCCAAATAAAGCGATTTCTTGCACTTCCCAGCCTTTTGAATTATCTGGGAGTTTAGACAAGTTCTTACACAAATTTTGCGGAACAAATCCCAGAGCTCCGATAACTATCGGGACGACCTGTGCTTTTACTCCCCACATTCGGCTGATCTCGATTTCCAAACTCTTGTATTTAAGACGTTTCTCTGCCTCCTTGGTAACGACGTTTTGATCGCAAGGTACAGCAACATCGACAAGTAAACACGCATTGTTCTCCAAATCCCAGATAACTGTATCCGGTTTGTTTGCCGCTATCGTGCGATCAGTTTGAATTTGTTGGTCGTACAATATCGTACTCTATCCAACAGATGTCACCGATTTTGGTGAGTGTTCGTACCACTTGGGGCATGTGTTCGGAATTTTGAGAGAGGTACAGATCTGCCAATGGAGGTAGCTACATACCCTGTCGTGTCTTTTCAAGTATTCGATCATTGCTAGGATAGGACAAACTGAGACAATATGATCAATGGTTTTCTACGTGTTCCTGACAAATCCGGCATTTATCATCTTGGGAAATTTTGAGAACCGCTTTATCATAATGTCGTGTTCTCAAGGCCTGATCTTGGGCAGCTATTACAAGTGCTTCCGATTCTGGCTTCATTCTTCCCCTTTTGCTTTTTATTGATCTGCACCTTGTCCATTCGTTTCAAATATCGTCCGTGGAGTGGTTTGTCTCTTCACAATTTCTTTAGTATTTTTTGTGTCTCAAATATCATGTTAAGTAGCATCAGAAGTTCAGTGTCTCTGTCACTCTGAGTGTCTTGCATAGTCTTGTTCGCAATGCTTCTTGCTATACTTACAATGCCTCTGTTTCCCATTCTTCTGTCAGATTTCATGACCTGCCTCATTAGTGGGTCATCTTGATGGCTGATTGCATACTTTCATATCCCGGTTATTGCATTGTGCCAGGTGGCTTCAATTTGTCTCAGGCCTCTTCCTCCTACCTTACGTGACACAAGAAGTCTATGTACATCAGCCCGAGGGTGGGAAACATGATGTATTGTTAGCAGTTTCCTGGTTTTTCGAACCATGGTGCGGATTTCTTGCTCAGTCTAGTCCACTAGTCCGAAACTGTATTCGGCTACAGGCACCGCCAAACTACCTATTGCTGATATTTTATTCCATGAGTTCAGAGCGGACTGCAGAGCGGACTACAGAGCGGACTGCAAGTCTCACTCTTCTATAATACTCCCTGCAAATTCTCTCTTTCATTTTGCCGTTCGAGATGGTCTCACATTCTTCAATGCCCAGATATTTGAAATTTTACCTGGTCCACGATCATGAATCACAGTGTGTCTATCAACTTCAATGTTTAATATTATTCAACTTCAACATCAATATTATTATTATTATTGCTCCATATCACGACTACAGATGTTATGAGTCGGCTGAGTATAAAATCTACTCCAGGTTGCAACCAGCTACCTAAGGAGTAGATCTAGGGACTGTCGGTGCCTCTACAATACTTTGCGCAAAATGTGAGCTGTGCCTAATAAAGCAATTTCTTGCACTTCCCAGTCCTTGGAATAACATGGAAGTTTAGCCAAGTTCTTACTCAAATTTTGCGGAACAAATCCCAGAGCTCCGATAACTGTCAAGGCGACCTGTGCTTTTACCCCCACATTCGGCTGATCTCAATTTCCAAACTCTTGTATTTAAGACGTTTCTCTGCCTCCTTGGTAACGACGTTTTGATCGCAAGACACAGCAACATCCACAAGTAGACACGATTTTTTTTCAAAATCCCGGATAACAATATCCGGTTTGTTTGCTGCAATCGTGCGATCCGTTTGAATTTGTTCGTCGTACAATATTGTACACAATCCAACCGATGTCACCGGTTTTGGTGAGTGTTCGTACCACTTGAGGCATGTGTTTGGAACTTTGAGGGCGATACAGATCTGCCAGTGGAGGTAACTACACACCCTGTCGTGTCTTTTTATGTATTCGGTCATTGCTAGAATTGGACAAGCTGAGACAATATGATCAATGTTTTCTACTTGGTCCTGGCAAATTCGTCATTTGTCATCTTGGGAAATTTTGAGAACCGCTTTATCATAATGTCGTGTTTTCAACGCCTGATCTTGAGCAGCTATTAAAAGTGCTTTCGATTCTGGCTTCATTCTTCCCCTTTTAAGCCACATAAATGATTGATCCTTATTGATCTGCACCTTGTCCATTGCGTTTCAAATAGTGTCCGTGGAGTGGTTTGTCTCTCCACGATTTCTTTAACATTTTTTGTGTCTCAAATTTCATGTTAAGTAGCATCAGAAGTTCAGTGTCTCTGTCATTCTGGGTGTCTTGCATAGTCTTGTTCGCAATGCTTCTTGCCACACTTACAATACCTCTGTTTCCCATTCTTCGGTCAGATTTCAAGACCTTCTTCTTTAGAGGGTCATCTTGATGACTGGCTACATACTTTCACATTCCATTTATTGCATTGTTCCAGGAGGCTTCAATTTGTCTGAAGCCTCTTCCTCCTTCCTTACGTGATATATAAAGTCTAAGTACATCAGCTCGAGGGTGGGCGACATGATGCATTGTTAGCAGTTTTCTGGTTTTTTCGATCCATGGTGCGGATTTATTGCTCAGTCCAGTCCACTAATCCGGAACTGTATTCTACTACATGCACCGCCAAGCTACCAATTGCAGATATTTTATTCCTGGAGTTCAGAGCAGACTGCAGGACAAGTCTCACTCTTCTGTAATACTCCTTGCGAATTCTTTCATTGTGTCGTTCGAGATTGTCTCACATTCTTCAATGCCCAGATATTTGTATGTTTTACCTGGCTCAAGATCTTGAACCACAATGTGTCTATCAACTGCAATGTTCTCTAACGTGGTCATTTTGCATCTTTTTAAGTTGGCTTTTGCACACTTGTCAAGACCAAACTTCATGCAGATGTCATTTCTAAATTCATTGATGACAGAGAGCATTTGGGAGAGAATCGCTTCATTCTTAGCGAACACTTTCAGATCATCCATGTAAAACAAATGTGATACTGAACTTTCATCACCATGCAGCTTGTAACCAAAGTCAGCTTGCGACAACTGTCTAGGTAATGGGATCAAACTAATGAAATACAGCAGAGGGGATAGTGAATCTCCTTGAAAAAATACCCCTGTTAATCCGAATACTTCTGGTTTCATCTGCTTCCTTTCTGCTCTGTATTAGTAACCTGGCACTCCATGACTTCATGCTAGCCTTCCAAAATTCAATAAGTCTAGGATGAAATCGATAGATCTCTAGGGTTTTCAAAATCCAATCTTGTGGTACACTATCAATGGCTTTTTGGTAGTCAATCCTTTTGGTAGTCATCATCTTTTGAAGAAGTGACAGCATTGCCATTCGGTTTCTGAGTCAGATTGCGATAGAATTTATTCTCGTCTGTTTCAAACAACCCGTTCTGTACACGGAAATCTATTCTGCGTTTGTAAGTCTAATTCGTTGAGCACATGCTTGAATTTTCTTTTTTTTGCTTCTCAACTACCATTAGCTTGCTGGTGTGATTTTCAATTTGGTGTTTTTTGTTCAACATTGAATATTTTTCGTTGTACTTTAGAGGTGTGCGTTGATTTAGCAGATGCCTCAACTAAGAGTGATATTTCGCGCGGGGTGTCGGTTATCCGTTTCATAATTCTCTTCATCCTTGGATGTACAGAGCTGTTTACTCTGTTTTGCTGTCGGCCGTCGGTGTTCTTGGCTGACCCCAAAATTATCTGAGATACTAGATATCCAGTTGCATATACAATGTGATTGATTTCAGTAATATCTTGATCTCTGCCTGGGGTCTCTACCACCTAATTTTAAGACAGAATTCACTGTTTCTATCACTCTTTTAGCTTTGTCATTTTCGTATATTCTCCTCAACGGTTCTCGAGATTCAAACGGAAGTTTTTCTATCTCGCGCCGAAGGAGATTTCGCATCATGTCCTTATCGTGTAATTCATTGCCAGATGAATTTTCACCACTGACGTGTGTTTTACTGGAAAGAGATGAACCTTCCACGGGATCATCATTTTCATGTTCTACATGTTCGTCATGTGGATAGTTCGAGCGAAGTAAATACTCCGCATTTCTCTCAATGTCAGCAAGTTGTTCTGTTGTGAATTTTTCACTGCTGAGTATGTATCGTCGTTGACTGGCAAGCTTCTTTGAGTCTAGGGTAGGTCTCATATCTGGGTTCCGCTCTCTCCATACCTTGAAAACGTCTATTTTTGAGCCCCCATTTTTCGCTTTTGCATATAAAAGCACCACATCACCTTCTTTAATTCATCCCGTGTCCATCTCTGACGATGGCTTCGAGCTACTGCCGGCCCTGTGTCCCTGGGACTAACATCCGTGGGATGGCCAGACGCCGACAAGGTGACATCAGCTCGGTTTATGAGCAGGTATGGGACATTGGTAGAACAAGGCACGTTAAGATTCATTACATTTCTTGTTCTATCCATTTTGCTCATTGGTTTCAAGTGAAGATTCGCAGGTAGCAAATTCGAGTTCACAGATCACACTTAACCCTCGGGTTGTTTCCTGCCATCCGTTACTGCAACCCATAGTGGCCTCGGAGCATCCCCCCGCAGGGCCCAGCAAGGGGTCCCTCCGATCGCCAGTCGGCATTACTAAACCCTACGGGATTTTTCACTGACTGCAGAAGGCAGCCTCCTTCGCTGGCTAATGCAAGGTTCGAGCCTCCACTCTAATCAGTGGCCTGGTGTGCCAACCCAGTTACTCTCCTGTACCCTCCATGTGTCGACTATAGGAAGTCCAAAGGTTCATGACCCTTCTCTCTCTACTTACTTCCCACTCTCCTCAAAATGGAGTACTTATTCGTCTGACTCCTCACCTTCAACCAATTCAGCAAGGGAGGCCCTACCGGTAGCTAGGCTACCACTGACATAGCTTTGAGGCTCATGGGGTGCTCAAGCTCCACCACCAACTGCAAGGTCGTGTACTCCCTAGGTGGGTTATTATTATTATTATTATTATTATTATTATTATTATTATTATTATTATTACTATTAATATTTTATTATCCGTTATAGAATAATAGAGTATCCTGCGGTTTTTTTCTTAATTTAGCAACTGGTTTTATCCACTTTTCTTTATCAGGTCCCGGCAATGAAATTTTTTTCCGCCGAAAATTCGTCATTTTTATGCGCAGCATTACATAACTTTCCTATACTACGTATATCACTCCGTGTATACGTACGTATATGGGAAAGTAAAGAGTGTTTCTGTCGCTACATAACGAATGCAGACAATGAGGGACTTTTCTTTGACATCTGTATTATAGATTTGCTTGAGTAAAATACGTCGATGGCAAGTCGACGGTTCTCCAGACGGACTTGGTGAAATGAAACTCAGAGAGTGAGAACACACTGAGTTTATTACAGAAGTGAACAAAATACAGGTTATACAAATTTCTATTACAAAGTCGAAAATGGTTGTGAACCCTTTACAATGTTTCCTTACAAACTGTATAGACTACATCCCCACTCCTGTTTGTAAGTACATGGTGGAGGGAGAGACACTTGTTATGGTCAGAGGCGCGGACGCGCTCTGGGAGGCCCTTATCACGGGCAGAGGGGGAACTCCGAGGCAGGGGCTTGGTATCGCGAGGACTGTGTCCCGAAGCGATTTTTCATGATTACATGGAGGTTAAGGGGCAGGCGTTAGTTATTGGAGCCTTCGACGTCTTATCTGAGCGCAGGGCGCAACTGAGATGAAATTTATTAGTATTTGTTAAGTGCTTAGGATAGAAGTGCGTTAAAATTATCGGGGACACGAAAAGACGCCTTTTCTCTGGTTCCAAGATATCGGTTATCGGGCCTCGTGCTTTAATTAAATTCATAAGCCCTGCCTTGCTCTGGAGTACATTGCGTAATGCTATGTCCAGCCTGTACGCTCTGTACGTGGGGATATAAGTCCTCCCCCACCAGATCCAGTTCCCCGTCCTCGGGGACTTGCTTTTTCTCCCGACGTACCACCAATTTAAGAAGTACCTTGTACAACATTTTTCTACACACATAACATACAAGACATAAAATAAACAATACGAAACCAATATCAATTACATTAAATTGTTTCCACATAATAGGAGTGGGTGTGATGGGAACTAAGTCTAACTTTAGTTTATTTACATCAAGGTGGGATGGATGAAATTGAATTTTCAGTTTTACATCATGTTCATTATACACATATACAAGTGGAAACGTCATGACATGAGTGGTTGACTTTGGTTCTAATGTGGTACTCATTGCTGATATAGGACAATTTACATTACTATAGATTAGACGTGAACCTTGCAGTTCTACCGAAGTTTGGTTATTATTGCAAGTTTGTATTACAATTTCCTTAAGGGATGAGAAAAATAGGATGTCATTTTTGTTAAGAAGTTGAAACAGCTTTACTTCATTAGTTACCTGTGCGAAATCACATCCTGTTGTTTTCGTCAGATTACAACTGGTAACTCTCACATTGTAATGAGCACAAACATATGTTAATGTACCTTTTATGCAATCTTCCGTGGACCATTTAGAGGTAGGGCCCTGGAGATAATTTCTCTCGGAAGGAAATAACACGACGTTATTAATAGTAGCCACAGGTGTGATTGCGTACAAGTGATAGTTATTACCATCAGTAGTTGGTACTGATAATATTACGACCAATCCCTGGTCTATTATGACAACCTGGCTCTTTGGGAATTTGAGGTTCTCAAAAACATGGTAAGGATCACTATGAACAATAGATTTGACAGGATAAACAGCATACAGATGATTCATTACATTGGTAACATCTTCATTGGAGAACAACTGGACGTTCGTGATATCATGGAAAGACAAACTTGTGGTATTTTCTAGAGTTCGTAAAATCTTCAAGAATCTTCTTAAACACATCGTAATGTACTGATACTGCTCTAAAATGTCTACTTTCAAATCCTGCTTTGACAATATTTGCTGAATTAACCCCATGTTTAAATTTATGTGATTCATTTCATTTACGAATTTGGGAGTGATAGAATTACTGAACGAGACTAGTTTATTAACATCTCGTATTTCCTGATCTCTGTCACTTTGTAAGGCGGTAATTTGTGCCTCAAGCGTATCGTAATCCTCCTGATCTAAATTTCCTGAAATAAATTTTATAATTTTTCCTAGTCCATTGACCAGACCTTTTTTATTTCTATTGCGTGTGGGGAGTAATTTTGAAAGTTCCTTTTCAGCCTCTTTTAGTAGCATCGATATCTCATAAGACAAGAAGGGAAAGGTATTATTACTTTTAGTATTCAAGGAGTCGGTGGTGTTTCTTATCTGGGAGAACGTTTCTGTTAAAGTAGTTAAGTTGAAATGGAACATAAACTTGTGGTAGTTATCTACGATGACTTTCCGTTTTTCATTTTGCAGTGGATTTTGTTGGTTTCGGTTTTCACCACTAGGCTGTCGCGATACAAATTTTTGGATTTTTTGTTACGCGTCAGCGGGTCCTTACATAAACAGTGTCATTTACTCGGTATTCTTGGTGGAAAGAAGTCTTCTCTGGCTGGGGATTGCAAGCAGCCATTTCTCAGACTTGCGTTTCTTTGTTAATGATATATTCCTCTAGATCAGTCGTAGGTACGAAAATGTGGTCTAACGCATTGTAATGGGATTCTATCGTGACAGTAAAGGGGTTTTCTTGGTGGTGGAGTGAATAGAAGAATTGTACAGCGTGATTGCGTCAATTACAATATGCGCTAAGGGACTGCTTCTGTCTTTGCCTCTAAGAATTCTCATTTTTTCTAGCATAGTCGAATTAAATCGTTCTACTGGCGAATTTGACGAAGAGTTCAGAGGTGTCGTGGCATGGTAAGTGATGTTATGGGATTTGCAAAAATCATTAGTCAGTTTGTTTTGAAATTCGGTACCTTGGTCGTGTGTTATTTTGGTAGGAAATCCATGGTGAGAAAAGAATTGTTTTAGTTCCAGAGTACTGAGTACCCTGTACCATCCGGTAATGGGTACGCCTGACCATACTTCGAAAATACGTCTATTATTGTGAGTATTCTTTCTCCTTCGAAGTGGAAGGTATCTACGTGAATGAAAGACAACGGTGTGGGAGACGTAATAGGTCCTTCGTTCGGCACTTTATTCGGGTAGCGCTCGTACTTGTTCCTCTGGCAAAGTTCGCAATTATTGATATGGTCCCTGACTTGCGTCCTGAGGTGAGGCCAGTAATATTTCTGAGTAAGGTGCTCGATCGTTTCCGTAATGCCGTTGTGGTTAACACTGTGGTATTGCGCGACTAATTGTTGTTGTAAGTTTTTGTCTTCGACATTTTCTACCAATTTATTGGTGCGTAAAATTACCAATTCGGATGTAAAAAGTTTTTGGCACGTTCTAATGAAGGGAATTTCGATCGTAATGTCATCGAAATATACTGCGTATTTCTCGCTTGGAATTATAATTTGAGGGAGGATATTTTGTAGATCCTGAAGCAAATTGTGGTTTGTGACTAACTTTCACAATTTTGTTTCTTTTTGAAGAGTGGTTTTGTGGAGTAACCTGAAGTTTTACTAAATGAGATAAATAATTGGTTCTTATTTTGATTGAGGGATCTTTCTGACATTCTTAGGGTGAAGATAGGATCTTCTTGATTAAAATGTATCGTCTGGCAGTCAATTTCCTGTTGATAGTCTTTGTCCGGGACGGTAGCAATGTCTGATTAGCGTCTTCATCATTGGTATTAATTTCTATGCGAGACAGCGCGTCGGCGACATAGTTAGTTTCGCCTTTCATGTTCTTAATCTCAAAATTAGATTCCTCCAGCGGTTTGGTCATTGAAGCTATCTAATTGTTCAACGTACGTCGACCGGTCAAATGCAACATCTGAAAAGCATTCCCTCGGGTATTTGGGGATGTACTTTTCGAAGTCGGAGAAACAATAGCCGTCGTGCACAAAAGCGGAGACATATATTTCTCCTTGCTTACTATTGACTGGGATCGTATGATCGTGAGAATTCTGTTCGATTCTATACTGTTTTTGTTTAAGCGGGGAATGAAAATAGAGTGGGATCTTCTTATCCCCTAGGGTGATGGTATTAGTACCGTAATCGATTGTTGCTTTCAGACGTGCAAAATCTGAAGAACCGATGAGGGCATCAAAATAATTGTGCCACTGAATTACTCTAAAATTAATAGGCGAGTCCAGACCGTACTCAGAAAATATCTGATAGCGTACGTTGTCCGTTCCTCTAGTTTTCGCATGGATGGACTGGATGCAAAAATCTTCCTTAAAAAGGTATTCAGAAAACATTTCGTAAGCGGGGTTCGGATTTATTATAGAGTTGCTGGCGCCGGTGTCAATTAAGATCTTTAGACCAAACAACGTGATGAAAGGGAGTTCTGGGGCATTGTGTATATTATTCAAGTCTTTGGTATTGATGACGCAGCCTCGCGAAAATCCTGATTCACGAATTCGCTAGTTTCGAAGTTCTCATTTGTCTGCTCTGGATAATAGTAGTCATACTTCTGAGGGGTTTCGTCATAGATGTCTTCATAGTTCTGTCCGCTATAGTCAGTATAGTCAATCTGATTGTCATTGTAGTGGTAATTCGCGTTTTGTCTGATAGTGGAAACACCTGACATGGGAGTCAGTCTATTACTTTGCGGTTGATTCGCCGGGTCATGCATTCTTCCAATCTGCAAGGGATGTGGATATGGTCTTCCCTGACCTACAGGTGGTCGAAATTGGGGAGGTCTGATAAGAGGAGAACGATGCAAATTTTGCTGCGTGTGATTTTGCGGCTGACTTACATGCGGTGGCAAGACTCTACTTGGTTCAGGTCGATGTGGCATTGGCTGAAAACGCGACATATTTGGAGTAAAATTAGAATGCGTAAAAGGTGTGGGGAAGCTACTTCTGAAATTAAACGTGGGCGTTTGGTTTGTTTTAACCTGTTGGTTGGGAGTTGGAAGATTTTGTTTTTGGTTGTTGCGCAATGAATCCATGTAGTTTTCATACGCTCGTTCGTTGTCATAATCGCGGCATGCACGAAGAGCTTGAGAGAGGTCTGTAATCTGCGCGTACCTAAGGTATTCGCGATATGGGTTAAGGATACCTGCTCGGAAAGCGCCTAAAGCTTTTCCGTCTGCTTCCTGTAACTTCATTTCTAGAATGGGATTTTGATGATTCAATTTTAATGTACTTTTGTACTTAATGAGTAGTTGATTTAATTTGTCATGATATTCCAGAAAACTTCATTGCGTTTTTGACAACAATTGGATATTTCGCGGAACAAGTGTTCGTCGCGAGCGTCTCCATATTTTCTTATTAACTTTTCCTTTAGTCTTTCGAAATTTGAATTTGTTTCGACATCGAGCACTGATTGTGCTTCGCCTTTGATTTTGGCTTTTACTACATTGAAAAGGAACATATTAGTTAGTTCTGCATTTGGGGATTCTGGAGTTCTATGAAAATTTCGCAAGAAAGACTCGCATTGGACTAAGAAATAATCTAAATTACAGTCGGAAGTACCGTTAAATTCTGGCAACAGATTAATGTGTGCCATTTCCCACTTTGTGAGGGGTTCGAAGCCTTGCGCCATTATGTAAATAAAATTTACGTTAAGTTATGGAATAAATTCCTTAAAATATACAAATAAGATAATCTTTAAAATTAAAATTAATTTTCTAACTAGTTACTTTCAAAAAGAAATGAATTATAAATTTAATTCTGGTTCACAGGTTATAAAAATGCAGGATACGCAAGTAGCTTTTTTAACTATTGCGTTTAACTACTGCACTTCTATATGTTACGTTGCACTTCTGAATTTTGCTGAATGAAAATGCACGATAACCAAAAATAGCTCTTTGACTACTGTAGCTAAGCACTGCACTCATTAACAGAGCGGTGTGAGGTCTCACTTACAGCATTGAAAAGATGAGGATCCAGACCAACATCTTGCGTCTGAAGTGGGACGTTCTCTCAGGTTCCGTTGATCACCAGGCCGGTCCGAAGTGGATGGCAGCAGGGCGCAGCAGGTCGCAGACTCGAAGGCTTCTTAATGGGTGAAGAGGTTACTGCTGGCGATCGGCTGGCCTTAAGAAGTCCTCTGCAATGGCGATGAAGACCGCGTGCTCGTCGTGGACGTTCCGTCGAGACAGGGCAGCAGGGCGCGGCAAGTCGCAGTCTTGAAAGCCTCTTAATTGTTGAAGAGGTTACTACTGACGATTAGCTCGCTTAATGTCTTCCGTAATTGCAATTATTGGACAGCTGCCATCCCGGCTGAGCCCCCAGTAAAATACGTCGATGGCAAGTCGACGGTTCTCCAGACGGACTTGGTGAAATGAAACTCAGAGAGTGAGAACACACTGAGTTTATTACAGAAGTGAACAAAATACAGGTTATACAAATTTCTATTACAAAGTCGAAAATGGTTGTGAACCCTTTACAATGTTTCCTTACAAACTATATAGACTACATCCTCACTCCTGTTTGTAAGTACATGGTGGAGGGGGAGACACTTGTTATGGTCAGAGGCGCGGACGCGGTCTGGGAGGCCCTTATCACGGGCGGAGGGGGAACTCCGAGGCAGGGGCTTGGTATCGCGAGGACTGTGTCCCGAAGCGATTTTTCATGATTACATGGAGGTTAAGGGGCAGGCGTTAGTTATTGGAGCCTTCGACGTCTTATCTGAGCGCAGGGCGCAACTGAGATGAAATTTATTAGTATTTGTTAAGTGCTTAGGATAGAAGTGCGTTAAAATTATCGGAGACACGAAAAGACGCCTTTTCTCTGGTTCCAAGATATCGGTTATCGGGCCTCGTGCTTTAATTAAATTCATAAGTGCTTGGAGTACATTGCGTAATGCTATGTACAGCCTGTACAATCTGTACGTGGGGATATAAGTCTTGCGTTAGTGACAAATATTTATTTGTGATTGCAAGTGTTCATGGCACGAGTAAAATACTTATAACGTTTTTGTACTTGCATATTAAGAGTTAATAATTACTTTCCCGTATTCGTACGTATACACGGAGTGATATACGTGGTATAGGTGAAAGTTATGTAATGCTGCGCAAAAAAATGGCAAATTTTCGACGGAAAAAAATTAATTGGCGGGCCGTGTAAACGAAGAAGTGGATAAAACCAGTTGCTAAATTAAGAAAGAAATCCCCTATTACGAGGTGTAGCAAGAAATCCTGTTTTCTAGGTCTTTGATACCAAAAACCCAATTGAAAGAAAAGCGTCCGTCTGTCCGTCTGTCTGTCCGTCTGTCCGTCTGTCCGTCTGTTTGTCTGTCTGTTTGTCTGTCTGTTTGTCTGTCTGTTTGTCTGTCTGTTTGTCTGTCTGTCTGTCCGTCTGTCTGTCCATCTGTGAACACTGCTAGCGCCTAAACCATACGTACGATCTCTTCCAAAATAGATATTCCCCGGTCGATCTGATTCTAGTCAAAGCTTTGAGATTTTGAAAGAGATTCTTTAAAATTTGGAGGTACTTTATATGAAGCCCCCCGGGGATTTTCACAATTTTTTAAAAAACGGCTTCACATTTTTCTTTAAATTTCTTGTATGAATAGAGTAAAATACACTTATTAACATGGTATATGTCCGATTTTCACGGATAACTCTGAATTTTCGAAAACTGTGAAAGTTTGAATTTTTCGGCGTCTTTCTCCAGCTACAAAATTGAAGATAGAGATTTTTTTTCTTCAATTAAAATTTGTTCTGCGTATTGAGTTCTTTAATAGAGGCCATGTAAATGTTCCTCAGAATTTTAGTAGTTTTCGTGCAATATTGCATGGAATATGTGCAACATTAAAAAATTACACAAACAAGATTTTCTCAAAACGGCTCCAAATATTTCTTTAAACTTTTGGTAGAGATAGTGGGAAATGTAGTCTATTAGATGACATAAAAGCCATCATATTGGTCTATCGGTTGGTTTTTAAAAAATTACAAAAATGTAAATGTTTTTACTTGTCTCTCACGTCGTTAATATTTACATTATCGGCGAATTTTTCACATTATTATATTTACGAGTATATATGCTTTAAATAATATCAAGTAAAGTTTCGTTTGGAGAACATTACCGTTTTCTGTGAAAAGTAGCTCAAATTTCGGCATTTTCTGAATGCTCAAACGCCATTTTCTCGTATACGGCTGCAAATTTTTTCTTGAAACTTTTGTAACAGTTAATTTTAATTACACTCTTCAATATGACGTAAAGTTTATTTTGAGTTATTTGTTTGCTTCTTCAAAAATTATATAAATATAAATTTTTTAAAAGATGTCTCACATCTTTAATATGCATATTACCAGCAATTAGTAAACATTATTGTATTTGTGAGTGTAAGTGCTTCAAATAACTTCAAATAAAGTATTTTTAAAACTCAAACATTTTCTGTGAAAATGAGCTTCAAATTTCACATTTTTAGTAGTTATAAAACGCCATTTTCTCTTAAACGGCAAATAATTTTTAAAAGAAAATTGCCATTTACGGCTTGGTTTTTGTGTTCTTTAATATTCTAAAATTAATATATTCGTTCTAGCAATAGGAATCCGGAAAATTAAGAAAATGACAAAAAATGTACTTTTGGCGGTGATAGATGGTAGCTGGCAAGAAAGAGTATGTGGCAATTCCGAATAGCTAGCGAAGACCCAAGAATATAGAAAACTAATACGGGAAAGTCTGTGCCATTCTGTAGCACCACTAGTTGATATAGTTATTGTCGACGCTAAATGGCTACCGCAAGTGATATCCTATTGTGGGGCCATGGGTTGAGCCTCCCCTCTCCGATCCGTGTAGAAAGAAGGGGAACAATTTGAAATCACGGCAACTTTCTTCGTGGTTCTGAAGTTTCTCCTTTCTCTGATTCCACATTTCTCCATCATTCTTCATCTCATCATGATTATCGCATCGATTATCATAGTCGTCAGAGCAGTTGCAGTGGAAGAGCCTCTAAACCTCAATCAATCAATAAATAAAATGGCCCGTTGACGGCCAAAGTAACCAACAATAGCAAAATCCTTGCGAGGTCATTGGCGGGGAAGTCACTGGCAGCACGTAGCATTTGCACGTTTGCGTGTGCACACCCAAATCAATTCAGGGCAATTTCTCTTTAAACATCTCTTAACAAGAGGGGAATGTGAGTCCCCTGAAAGTGTAACTGAAACTTGGTATTTCAAAACACGCGCTGTTCGGCAGCTGCGATTGCCAGTCCGCCGCTAGAGCCCTTCGTGAAATCCAGCCGGAGCGCACTCGGACATGCGAATGAGGAAAGGGCGTCGCTGGCTGCCGCGAGGCTGAGGCGGAAAGAGGCGGACCACGGGGACAGATGGAGCACTGGGGCGGCCGGGCGAGTGTGCCTGCGCAGGCGTAGTGGCGATCTCAGCGAGTGCCTTCACATGTCTCGTAGACACAGCACTCCGCTTGCTAAAGTTTTTAATAGAAGTAAGGGTGACATTGGACTAAGGAAGTGTGAGAGACCTC
>JAHLJT010003656.1:124597087-124607087 GCA_031308135.1 Acheta domesticus | reverse complement strand
CTATTAACATAAACATACAAAACAGTTGTCTTTTAATGTTTAATTAGATTCTCTTACGTTCCGATTAATAGAGCAATTGAAAAAGTGACAGTGAACACAATTTGGATTGGGTTTGAGGAGTTTGAATCTCTTCAAAAATTATGGGAGAAAAATATGGAAGTGTTTACTTAAGGATTTACTTAATCATTTATTAGTACATTTAATGCAGAAGTTGTGCAGTAGAAATGTTGTTGTAGATGATTTTGCGGAAGAATTTTCGAAACTTGATAATGATCTTATATTAGAATTAGAGAGTAACCTAGAAGAACAACTTGTGATGGATGTGATGTGATGGATTTGATGGATGTAATGTGATGAATGACAGGGGATCTTTGTGCATTATTGCGCATATTTGCAAAGATAGTAAAAAGTGTAGGTTCATTAAACTTTAACTATTCGCATCATCAATACCTTCCAGTATTTCCTACGACGATTATAATTTTTAAATTGCAATATTACAACCTCATATCCCATATGGAGGAAGCATACAAGGCCATTGGATGTTGGGAATTTTTGAAGGCAATTACAACATTATCAGATACAACGATTGATTGGTAAATCTAATTCCAGATACTGTAAGAATATATTTGAACAAAGTTACCCATGTACGAAATGAAGTATGAAAGAAATTTTTTACACATGAAGATACTTTTAAAATAGTTAACAACGTCGGCGACGCCACATTCTGCTAGTCATATATAAGACAAAAATTTATGCTATCAGACAAATATTTTTTTATATTTTCTCAGACCCAAATTCGAAAACAAACAGTTTTGAATTTTTTTTCTGTGGTTCAGAAGACTGGAACAGGCTTGAAAAATCTCGAAAGTTCCTCTTAAAACACAAATTGTTGTGATTTTTTTCAATTTTGTTTGATAACTGGGCTGCAGTTAAAAAAATAAAAACTATTTCCCACCTTTAAACCACCTGAACTTTAAATATACTTTGAAAATGACTGCAACAATTCTGTGCATTAATTTTTGTGTTTATTATTTATTTGTATACATTTTTGTAGCACCCAGTAATATTTTGACTGGGAAACGTAATTATAAATTATCATTCTTTAAAGCTTTCTAGTCCTTTGTATAGCATTATCGTTGTAATTTCTAATTTTTTGAAAATTACGAAATTTCCAATCATTTTTGCGTCTTTCTACTACTACAAGTTTTAAAAATGGCATAATTGGAACATTTAAAAGTTACAAAAGTGAACAAATATATATGCCTTAAAGAAAATGTGTTCTAAAAAGCAGCTCTTTATAAATCATGTAATTTGTTTTTAAACTAGTATTTTTGCGTAATTTTTGCTTGGAATTTTTGCAATGTACGAGAAAATCATTTACTCAAAATTGCTCCAATTTTTTTAGTGGAATGTTAAAAAGAATGGCGTAGGTCTCACATTTGATGAACATTCTTAAGTTTACAAAATTGCAAATTTAGAAATGATGCGAGAAATTACAAATTGTTGTAGTAGCACCTTTATAAATACTTAAAGGAAATGATACTTAAAGGAAAAGAAACTTGCGCGAAAATAAATATTTAAACGAACTAGATCTCCTTTGTGGGGAATTACTATCAAATGTACTAGGAAAAAATAAATGATAATTTGGATAAAAACCTGGAGTATATCGATAATTGAGAGCGACATCAGTACTTGAAGGACCCTAATCACTAAAGGATCGCTGATGTTTGAGGGCCAGGAGAAATGGAGAATATCTAAAAACCCTGCCGAGAACTAATTTCGTACGTAAAATGAATGCTGTATTGGTGGGGAATCGAACCGGAAATCTATTATAGTTCCTTCGGTTAACCTAACTGTACGTTACTTTTCGAAATACTGTCAATCAATGTCAAATGAATCACCTGAGATTGACTATTCAACCCATCGTCCAGCTCTAAGGATAGAGTCAGGGACAGTTGGAAAAGGAACGTGTGTCCTGTTGTTTGAAGTGCTGCTCCAGCATACATCTGGGATGCTTCAGAGAAAACCGTGGAAACGACAGATCGGAGAAACCAGCTTCTGTAAATCTCAGCCACGAAATTTTGACTTTACTCTTTGATCTTGTCTAGAATTTAGGATATCTCGTTCTATGATCCTTCACAGCGAGAGTGGATAAATAAATTGGTTCCCAATATCGCACTTCTAACATTTAGTACATTCAATTCGTAACATACGATAGATATGAGAAACACTGGGACTTTTTCCTGTTTGTTTTCATACGATGTAGATCTGCAAACAATAAAAAAATCAATATTTACGCACATAATCACATTTTTAGAAGGACATTTATTTGTGTATCTCTACTTAAATAATTTACTTAAAAGTGGTTCGTGTATTCAAGAGACGGTTTCCTTGCTGTTCAATCGATCAGGTTCTTTCTGTCTTTAAACTATTTACCTCGAATCTGGCACATTCATCTCGGTCGAACACCGTTTATCTCTTGCTCTTCAATAATCTATTATCATTAAGGTCTGTCGAAGTAATTGTATTTGTGAAAGAGAAGGTTCGTTCAAATAAAATTAGTAGTGAACTAGAAATTCACGTAGTTTGCTCGAGTAAATGCTCTGCAAATAAGATGAGTCAGAAACCGAGACGAATTCACTAATTTCTGTCCTTTAAAAGAATTAACGGAAGCGGTCACATAAATAGATCCATCAGTGACTTTAATGGTAAACCTGGTATGTCTTCTAGTATTTACTTTTGTTTGGTGTTTCTTCGCTTTATTGCAATTTTTATGCATTTTAATTTAGCGTTTACTGATAGCAAACTTTCCTAGATAACTAATTTTATCATGTATTCACGTACCACCAATTGTATATCTTTGAGTCAACATTCAAATTTTTTCACAACTTGCAAATTTATTGACGCTTTGTTGTTTATTGTGTGTTTTGGTTTTTCTCACGGGGTCTAAGCGATTTGAGAAAACCGTCACTAAGAGCAATACTTCTGCAAAGACATTTCTTTAAATTACATTGTAATCATGTTCCCCGATTCTCAAACATGTAGTAATCGAAAACATAAGGTGAATTTCGAAATTGCATTAGCTATGAAAGTATGGGCAATGTTTTGATGATTCACATGAGCCACTATGACAACAGTGTCAATAGCACAAAAGCTAAGTAAGGACTGATTGAGGATGGAACATTGAATAAATGAGATGAAACACAATTGAAAAGTAGTTTTCCAAAAAAAAGAAGTGTGATGTCAGAAAAAATTCTTACTCAAAGATCCAGTTTGTATACGAAAATGATTTTGTGGAAATCGAGTGTTCTAGTCACTTCGTTTTTCCATGGTTATTAATGCTGAATTTGATTCAAGATTTAATTCATACCCATACGGCAAAAAAGTGTTCGTACTCCGATTACTATTTAACATTTAACATTTTAATATTTACTATTTACGCAAATATTTACTATTTAACATTTTGAGTAAATAACATTTAAAAAGCACTCGCGTGTACACTCACTACAAAGAGAAAAAAGTAGCTTTAATTTCAAATTGCATTTGAAACTCTTCATCACCACGGTTGTTTACATGGTAGTTAGTACAGCGCCACGACGGGGTTGTTGGCGACGGGGTTGGTGTACCCGGCCCCGACATCTGCTAAGATCATTAGTTCCGCACGTGTTTTATCGCGGTAGGTGGCGGAGATATCTGGCGCTGACCTAGAGGACCAAACAGGTATATCTCACCAGCGATGCACCGTCTCAGGCCAGGACAAGTTCTTAAGTTCTCGACTGGCCTCTCGTCTTATGTGATAATGTAGTGCGTGTAAAAGTGAGTAAGTTCAACAAGGAAGAGGAAGGCAAGGTCGCGCGCGGTCCATGACCCATTTGTGAGGGTACTGCTCCAGCATTCGCCTGGTGTAGCGGCTGCGGGAGCGGAGCGGCTGGCGGCGGGAACCACTGTGGTTTGCAGGGGGGCGACTTGGTCATCTGTGGCAACGCGGGCGCAGGCAATAATTGACGAGGACAGGTACTTAGGGAGTTGGGCGGCGAGCGACGGGACCAATGGGACATCTACGAAGGGGAGGCGACGGGCATAAAGGAGGCTGTGTCTTGACAGGTGGCGAAGAGGTGACGAGGTTGACGCGGACGATGAGGCAATTGGGCGGGTTGGAGATTGGTGGCAACGGAGGCAGTGGGGACATGGGGAACGTTGCGGCATGGGGGAGGCGCGTTCGCTAAGGAGGCGACGGTAGCAAAGAGAGTCCAGTCGCCGAAGGCGATGGAGGCGACCGAGAGATAGACTTTGTCAGTTAGATAGCTTGGGTGTCGGTGGTGACGTTGGAAACGGGGTGGCTGCGTTCTGATGGGGGGACGGACGCTGAGGACGCGGAGCGCAAAGGGGTTGCGGTGTAGCAGCAGGTCGACTGTAGTGCAGTGGGCGACGGGGCGTCAGAAATGACAAGTGCGGCAGACAATTAAGGATCATGGATGTCTGTAGCGGCATGCACAACGGGTCGGCTGAGAAAGGAGTGTAGCTGCGCCAAGGAAGGAGTGGAGTGTCGCATTGCAGTGTGTGTGGCACGGGTAGATCAGTTTCTCCGTGGTGCTGAGGACGAGAGTAGCGACGGAGATGCTGAATGTGGCAAGCTGTTGGGAGTTGACGAGCGAGGGCGGCAACAGGCGACGGGGCGACGAGTTGCAATGCTGCAGCTGGAGACTAGGTCATTTGTGTCGGGGGCGACCGGGATGGGGAGACTGACAGTGTGAGTAGAACGTTGGGGATGTCGGCGGCAACGGGGGCGAAGGGGGAGTTGCAGCTTGGAGAGCGGCGGGAGCAATGGAGTATGGAGTGGCGGGCAGCACCGGGAATAGGTGGTGTTGGGCGGTGCGCGGCGGGGCGACAAAGGGCGGGGAGGGTAGCGACGGGGTGCGCGGGGTCGCACGGGGCATTGCGGGGTGTGGCGGCGGGGAGTGGTGGGGAGCGGCGGGGAGCGGCAGGGAGCGGCGGGGAGAGGCGGGGCGCCGAAGGGTGGCGATGGGTAGCGAGGGGATGCGCGGGGCGGCATGGCGCGTCAAGGGGGTGGTTGGAGAGTGAGAAGGCAGCGCGGGCAGCGCGAGCGCAGGGTCGCCAAGCGCCGCAGTGACCATGCTAATCTGCGCCCGCTGCTGCTTTCCCAGCCGGGTGGCCGGCCGGCCGGCCGGCCGCGCGCCGCCTGCTGCTTGTCGGCGGTTTCCGCCTCGGCGAGGACGAGCCCTGGCGCAGACGCTCACGTGACAGCGGATGGCGTCGCGACGACGCACGGCGAATCACTCCCTATAGCACACGCCAAATAATCACTCACACATCACCGTGTTATTGAAAGGGGCCAAGAAATACAAGAATACAAGATAACTAACCTAAATTTATTTTATTTTTTACTTTTCTGTGATCATTCTTAGATTGATATTTTTCATTCATTCCCTTCAATTCATGCATTCCCATTCAATAACATTTTTGAAGAAATTAATAATATTGGCATTAATTTAGATTCAAGGATTTGCTTACATTTACACCTACAGTATAATAAGTCATCTGATCTCAAAATTTAAATGGTACGTATTTTGATAAGCACAGACAACTGATGATCAGAGGAAGGAAACTGACACATATTTTTAGTATCTCTTGCATTGTATATCAAACACGTGCTGCAAGATACACAATAACTTCTGATGGCAATTTCAGCTTTCCCCTGTCAAGATCCTTAACAGGGCATAGCAGTCATCAATCGGAATTTCGTTATTCAGTTGCAACAAGTTGTGGCATTCTTCACATCCATAGCTGGCGTCGAACAGGATCGAGAGGCAAAGAGAATGTATTTGTATATTCCTTTTCACTATCATAGTTAGATCTGCACCCAAAAAACACTACACCGCCGGAGAATTTTAAATATCTAGAATCCAACACAAGTCTTCCTTTCAGTAATTACTGGAGGATAGAGAAGATAAAGATTAATTTGACATTGAGTTGTTCCAAAACACATTGTAACCGCTTTCTCTCTTTGGTTACAAAAGTAAATCTTTAATTTACTTATTCCGTGACAAGCTTCTGCCCCGTCACGCAAACCTGGGAATACTTCTAATGAAAGGTAAAATTCCCTGTCAGGGGTGGGTTCGTCATTGTTCAACTAATTACCAATTAGCAAGTAAACACAGTTCATTAGTTTGAAACAATATTGAACGTATATTCTAATGAATGAAATATGATCTACAACTGTATTTACAAATTTTACCTATGTTCTCAATATTTTTCCCATTAAATCCTGGTAGCTACCTTTCCTACCTAAACTGCAGTTATGATTTTCTAATGTAATCTTCACTTTGATCCCTTGTTTTCTAATAATAACTTATACACACAGAGATACACTTTACATAACAAAAATCACTAATAAAACACACGAAATACAATTCAAATAATGATCCTGAAAAAGAAATACATGCACACACAATGTTCCAAATTTTTTAACACCTTTGAATCAATTAATAATATAACACTTAAGTCTTACAATTGAAATTTGGCTCATCCTTGCCTTTCAGTATAAAAAAAATTTCGTTTAACAAAGTCTTTAGCCAGTCCTTCAAATGCTATTATGAAATAAATAATCGGACGGCTTTCCTCCCATTCAGTATTTCATACAGCTCACTTTTGCTAAGTGTTATTTATACTCTTAAATCAATTACACGTGAATTCAGTTAAATAGTTTTACGTAAGAACACAATTTTTACATTATTCACAGGAAATATCTGAATCTGATTCTAATTACGACTTTATGAGAAAAAGAAATGACTCGACTAATTCCCAAGACAACTGTTCTGTGAAATTCTAATTTGAAATTTCGTGAAAGTTCTTTCGGTATTTGTTTAACTCACGACCGGTGACCTCCCGAAGAATACTCTGCGCTGCGTAGCCGGCTGCAAAACGGCGTCCACGTCTCCAAGGTCGCCGGATTTCTGCACCGCTCCGTGTTGCCTGCCGCGTTGAAAAGTGGGATGCCTCCGAACGCCGTCTCTCATTGCTTAGCGACGTTTTACCATCGGTCACTCCAAGATGATGGTCACATAAGAATGCAAGTTGAGCGCTTCCAATTATGACTTCGTAATGGTAATGAGCCAAACTAGTTGTAATATCAAACAGAGTTCTTATAATTCTTGAGGTTCAATAAGTACATTTCAAGAATGAGATTTCCGAAAATAATACAGACTTTCTTATACGTCGTAGCCTACTAAGTGTCGCTCTTCGTCTACGCCGTGCACAAAAAAATTAACTGTTCACCTCGGCGGCTCAAACACGATAAGAAGCGAATTCTTTTGACTGCTCACCTCGGCGACTGGAACTAGAATAGGGATGAATTCTCTCTACATCAGTTCATGCCGTTTCCGTTTGTTCCCCAAAAGTTTCTGATTGGTTACTATCAGAGTGCGTTCTGAAATGAATCTCCTGGCTGTCGCCATCTCTACGCCACCAGAGAAACTATTAGTTAATAATTTGGTGTCGAGTTTTCTCTTCTATTTTTCTCCTTGGTTTAAAATGTAATCGACAATTAGCGGTTACAACATAAACAACTGGAACACAGCACACACGACTGATAACGCACAAACTCGGAACGCCACAACCAACACATACAAACAATCAACTACGAACATTGATTGGTCACGTGATATTTTCGCGCCAGGGCCCGATATCCTGTCGACCCTGAACTCTACTGTATAAGTTTAGGTTTTTAGTCATGTTAGTAAGTCATTTAATTTAATTTCAGTGTTTTCACAATTTATACAGTATAGTATTGTCTCCAGAAACATACTAGAATTCTTGACTTCTTCTTTAATAGTAATTCCATCTGTGTGAATCCGCACTGAATTACATGTATCGGTAATTAATTTTCAGGATATTTGCCTAAGTAAAGGGGTGGTTCATTGTCTTCGTGCTGAGAACGCTAATGCTTTGCTAACACTAAGAATGATTGGAATACTAACGCGTAAGCATTCTCCTTGCGAAATCTAAATACCGGTCACTTCCTGTGGAACTATGGATGAACTAGAAGAGCAGGGCGGCTTTTGTTCTCGTTATTTTTACGTTTCACTTCAGTGTTTTCTACATTAATCGCCATACTACAATATTCTCTTCACCACTAGCACGATAATACGATCGCATCGTATTGTGTATCGTCTGATGTATCGTTTGTATATTCCCCAATCCACGTGCCATCTGTGACGAAGGCGTTTTTGTCCTTATACTGTCCCTGACTTAAATATTCAGTTAATTTTTGTTTTTCTTTTGTTGTTATTTCCAAAACTTTAATTTTAAATATCAAATGGACGTACATATATCGTTGTCCGTTGATTTTTTTTGTCGGCCTATTTTCTTTATTTTGGCAATAAAATAATATTACGTATATATTTTTCGTTGATAAACAAAGGTAGGTGATAAAAGAAGGTAGAAAACATGAAGGTGCTGATCAATATTTAAAAAAGGCTGGGTGTTAAAATCACGCTTTGTACAGCCTAAACACATACGTGTACTGTCAGAAAATATATACTTGGGTAGTATTCTTGTAGGTTACTTCATAATTTCTGCTCAAACTTGAATTTATCTCAAACTATTTTTGAAATATTCTTTATTGATAATATATTCATCTATTGAATTGACAATTCATATAATTATATCTATTATTACAATAATTAATAATGTATCAATGTAAACCATCGATACAAAACACCGTTTGCATACTATTGTTGGTTAGAAAAATTTGGATTGTCGGAAATTTGGATATGATTTAAGGAGAAACGCAGCGTTTATGCAACACAATATTCCCTCTCGCATTTTGTCACCACTAGAACCCTTATAACGCCCTTGATGCATACATATCTCTTGCGCGTTATTTTTCATCCGCGGAGCGTACACCTCCTGGGGATGAGTTTTCTGACACGAGTGGACCGATTAGGTGGCTCAGAGCATCAATTTATGTCACTGCAGGGCTTAGGGTTCGAGTCCCGAGGATGACACCCTATCCCGACGACGACGATGGCTAGGTCGAATTCACCCACTGCCTGGAGGATAATTCTAGTGGTCGGTAGTTTTCGTGGTTTCTCCAATCAACAACAGTCGAATGCCGGAGCAGCACCCTAACAAACGGGCCACGGACCGCGAGCCATCTTCCGTTCCTCTTCCTTGTTTTATCCTTAATCCTTACTTACACTTACTCTTACATGCACTACGCTACCGCACATGCCGGGCAACCAGTCGGGAATTTAAGGCTTCCTCCGGCTGGGACAGTGGCCCGCTGGCGCGAGCTACCTGGCTGGCGAAATTCGGCAAGCTGACGTGTAGATCGGCGCCGAATCGCCTTTCACCCCTCCGCGATAAGAGCACCCACTAGATTTAAGGACTAATGACCTTAGGCAGTTGCGAGCCCGTAAACTCGAATTCGTGGGATCCCAGCAATCAGCGATTTTTACTTTCAAAACAATAATCGACATATTGAGGAACAATGTAGGGCTAGCACTGCTGGACTATACTATTAAAAATATTATTAAGGACACTGGATTTACCCATTAGCCGCTGATGATGACTCTCGCAGTAGCCAGACGAAAACGATGTCCGATAGACCACGGCCATCCACCCCGGAAGGTATTTTAAAAATTAAGAACGGTTGACACAAGTGCAAAGAAGTATATATTAACTGAAGTATAATATCCAATTTGGAGCTTGTGGTTCACCGCGCTGTTGCTTACGTCACCAAATTAGGCGGAGCTACTTAAGGGTTAACCGCACTGCTCCGCCCCCTCAGCAAACCGCCCCCGTGTGGTCCGCCCCCACGCGGCGAGCTCAGCGCCTCGATCCCGCGTCGATCAGCCAATTACGCGGCGGGGGAGGGGCCAATTCGCGCGGAGGGGGCGGAGACGCGGCGGGGCAGGGCGGGAGACAGTCCACACAGGGTCTTAATAGGGAATTTCCTCAATGTCTTTGGCTGGTTTGT
>JAHLJT010003656.1:124584640-124596087 GCA_031308135.1 Acheta domesticus | reverse complement strand
AAATAGCCAACGTTCTTTGCCTCTCCATACTCCAAAGTCAGCAACACAACAGCTATCCTGAAGACTTCTTAGAGAAAAAGCGAGAAGAAGAAGGAAAAATACTAAATTTTACAACTGATATAGATGAGCCGTATAACGCTCTTTTCACAAGGCGAGAATTACAAGACGCTATAAGTGCAGCTGGAGACACAGCAGCAGGATCAGACAACCTCCCCTACAGCATAATACGTCGGTTACCAAGAAATACTCTCCATCTTGTTAAATATATATAATAACATCTGGATACAAGGCAATTACCCCAAATGCTGGAAAGAGGCGATAATAGTTCCACTTTTAAAGGCTGGCAAAGACCCATGGAAACCCGAAAACTATCGCCCGGTATCATTGACATGCTGTCTAGGAAAAATTCTAGAAAAAATGGTCAACACCAGACTAACATGGTGTCTCGAGAGATACAACCTCCTGAATAAATATCAGTGCGGATACCGACAGCATCATTCCACCATTGACCAGCTAATATATCTGGAAAACGCAATTCAGAACACCTTTATCAAAAGACAACATATGGTTGCTGTATTCTTCGATCTGGAAAAAGCTTTTGATAAGACCTGGCGTTACAACATTCTGAGACAGCTACACAACTGGCAAATCAGAGGAAAACTTCCAAACTTTTTATCAAGCTTTCTTAGTACCAGATCCTTCCAAGTCCGTATTGGGCAGTCCATCTCAGAAAGCCACGCACTAGAGAATGGTGTACCACAAGGTTCTCCATTAAGTGGTACGCTTTTTATCATAGCGATCAACGAGATGTTTGACGGCATAGAAACATCAGTTGGAAAATGCATGTATGTAGATGATATTGCTCTATTTTATTCAGCCAAATCACCGGCAATGATCAAATTGAAAATGCAAAACGCCATAAATACCTTAGAACAGAACGCGGAAAATATCGGCTTCTCATTTGCAGCAGCTAAAACCAAATGCGTCCATTTCTGTAGAAAACGGAAAGGATGCAGAGATCCTCATCTGGCATTAAATGGTGTTCAACTGGCATACAATGAATCGGCAAAATTCCTCGGTTTGATCTTTGACAGACATTTAACTTGGAAACAGCATATAGATTATACCTTGTCTAGATGCAGAACGGCTCTGAACGTAATACGATGCATTTCGCATATAAATTGGGGAGCAGATAGAGACATCTTACTCCGTCTCTACAAATCAATGGTAATGTCCAAAATAGATTATGGATGCGCAGTGTACTCCTCAGCCAGGAAGTCAAGCTTAAGGAAATTAGATCCTATTCACAACGCAGGCCTCCGTTATGCATCTGGAGCGTTCCGCACTAGTCCTTCCTTAAGTCTATATTGTGAAACCAGTACCATGTCGCTATATCATAGACGACAAACACTACTACTCAGATATAGATCAAAAATGCTGTCACTGCCAGAGCATTTGAACCATTCATTGATGACTCGACCTAACTTGGCATATATTTACGATCGAAGACCTACTGCCACTCGTCCAGCCAACATCCGTGCAATCGAAATAACTAGATGTTATAACATCGTTCTACCATCGTTTTGAAGTATAAAACCTATGAAGTTCCACCTTGGACGCTGAAACTGCCAGATGTTCGACTCGACACAACCAGTGTAAAGAAAAAGAATGCCTTCCCGCAGAATTAAAAATCGGATTTAAATTAGTTCTCGAAGAATACATCGCAAATCACACAATCATCTACACCGATGGATCAAGAACCAAAAATGGGGTTGGAAGTGCATTTGTAACTGAAGGCATATCAAAAGCATGGACTCTTCCCCTAGAAGCGAGTGTGTACACAGCTGAATTGTTTGCAGTATTGCAAGCTTTGCGATACTGTGAAACTCTAAGCCCAAGAAGATTTGTCATCTGCACAGACTCGCTCAGCTTCCTTAACGCCATAGACAGACGCCTACCCTGTGACCCGATGCTTCAAATGATACTTCTATCATGTCATAAATTAAGTCAGAGAGGAGGCATCAGTCCTATTCATCTGGTGCCCTGGGCACATAGGTATTTCAGGCAACGAAGAAGCTGATTCGCAGCAAGAATGCCGCAAACAAACAATTAGAAATTAATACGGAAATACGACCTCAAGACGCAAGAATGCCGCTTTAAAGTGTATTTTCAGAGCATGGCAAACCACATGGAATAGCATGAAACGAAATTAAAGCCGATCAAGCAAAGCGTGAATAAATGGCCAGCACCGTCAAACACGCGAAGAACACGCGAAGAGAACAAGTGTGCTTACTAGGCTAAGAATAGGCCACACAAGAATAACATCTTCATTCATGCTGAAGAATGAGGAACCACTCTGTCTGCGACTGCGGTGGAGTTTTAACAGTGAAGCATATACTAACGGACTGCGTGAATCTCGTAACAATCAGAGACAGATGTGAAATGAAGGGGGATCTGAAGGAGGACCTAGGAACGGACACAACGGCGACTGGCAGACGTTAAAATTCCTGAAAGAAGCAAGTCTGTTTCATAAATTTGAAATGTAACTGTAAATTGTACTTGTATATGGACATTTTATAATAAACGTAAAAAGGCTAAGGCCTTAGTTGCCAAGGCTTCAACATTAAAAAATAATAATAATAATAATAAGGTTCTCCAAATTTCCCAAGATGATACATGCCGCATTTGCCAGGAGCAAGTAGAAACAATTGATCATATTGTCTCAGCTTGTCCAATTCTTTCAAAGACCAAATACTTAAAAAGACACGACAGGGCGTGTAGTTTCCTCCACTGGCCAGATCTGTACCGCCCTCGAAGTTCCAAACACATGCCCGAAGTGGTACGAACACTCACCAAAACCGTCTGTTGGATTGTGTACGATATTGTACGACCAACAAATTCAAACTGATCGCACGATAGCGGCAAACAACCGGATATAATGATCCGGGATTTGGCGAAAAAATCATGTTTACTTATCGATGTTGCTGTACCTTGCGATCAAAACGTCGTTACCAAGGAGGCAGAGAAACGTCTTAAATACAAGAGTTTGGAAATCGAGATCAGCCGAATGTGGTGCGTAAAAGCACAGGTCGTCCCGATAGTTATCGGAGCTCTGGGATTTGTTCCGCAAAATTTGAGTAAGAACTTGTCTAACTCCCAGGTAATTCAAAGACTGGGAAGTGCAAGAAATAGCTTTATTTGGAACAGCCCACATTTTGCGCAAAGTATTGTAGAGGCTCCGACAGTCCCTAGATCTGCTCCTTAGGTAGATGGTTGCAACCTGGAGTAGATTTTATATTCAGTCGGACACATAATATCTTAAGTTGTGATTTAGAGGAATAATAATAATAATAATAATAATAATAATAATAATAATAATAATAATAATAATAAACTTATTCAGTGATTCATTTATATATATTAATCTCACATGTGTTTGCTAATTTCTGAGTGATGGTGACGGAACCTCAATAATCAATTTTCAGTAAACGCGAGACCAATAGCTCACCCTATTACATCTATTGGCGGTCCTCCAAGGTAAGTGAAATTTCCAGAGGAATGACGGAGTGGTTGACAAGCAATGAGTAACGCTCTAAATAATTCTCAGGCCACTACCTCAAATCACCTTCGCCACCGTGATCTAATACGTCGGTTGCTCCCATACGAACATCACTGAATTATAAACAAACATTATGTTAGATCCAAACAAAGGCGAACTTCATAAAATGTTATTTATTGATAATCCAATTTACGAATGCAGGAAACCAGTACACAAAAGCCAAGGTGAGGAGTATCCAGGAGAAAGTGCCGATTGCAAAGCCAAGTTGCCAATGGCCAACAGAAGTTCCAAAACGTTGCCGGGTCGCACAATGTCCGCCAGAGAGTCTCAAATCCGAAGCACAGGTCGACGTAATCACTTTCAGTACTTTACCGTTATACCACACGTCTGAACACAGTCACAAACTCCGTCGCTCACTGATGCATGATGTCATGCCGGCGCCTTCGTGTAGCCCGCCGGCCAGCTGTGACGTAGGGGCGGTGGCGAGTCCCTCCGCGCCTGCTCGGGAGTGACGGCCGCGCGCGCAAGCCCGCAGCGGTTGCCTTCCCCTCCGACCGAGGGCGCCGCCTCTCTGCTCACGTCGCTCGCAGGCGCGTCTTTTCAATTGCGCGCGGGTGGACACGACACATTAGGTTTTGGTTTCCTTAATTGGTTATTCATAATTCAAAATTTCGATCTTGGCAATGTCAAGTGAGAAGGGTTACTCTTCTTCAGTCTATTAAAATAGGCCACCAGTGAGACATGCAAGAAAGGGAGGGTAGCATTTTCCTCGCTAGGAAAACTGCGCGAAATGATTTCGCTCCATCTCCTTGAACTGACAAAAAATTCGCTGGAAGGTAGTTCAGTATGAGAGGTTTTCGCTCCAAGTGATGTCACGAGCGAGTAGGGTTTACCGCTCCAGGACTTCAAGCGGTTTCAAGCGTGGAGCGACGAGTTAACGACCCCAAGATTGAAATGTCAAAACAAGGAACAAGGAATACAAACTAAATCAATTAGTGATGCAACAACAGCAAGTACATTCTCTAATTATTTCTTATTGCAATTTTCGAAAATTCAGAGGGTTCAAGGAAAACGAGACTTACCCTATTTTTAAACGTATGTTGCTCTATCCGTGAGAAGGAAACAAATTGGAGCAGTTTTTCTGAAATAATTGTTTAAAAAGTGCCTATATTTCTCGTAATATTACACAAGAACTACTGCTATTTTCGAAAATTGTTCCATATTTCAAGATGACTTTGAATTAACATTCACGAAATGAATCTCTATCTTAAATATAGTAGTTGTAAGAAGATGCCAAAAATGAACTTTTACAAATTTCAAAATTTCATATATGTTAATGAAAATGTAGCCTGCGCCACTTATTAAATGTGTCTACAGTAACTATGTAGTTTAATAAACGATTTGGAGCCATTTTGAGAATATTTGAAAATATTATTGAGGCTTAATGTATAGTACCTCCAAAAACCAATTTATTTCAAATTCCAGGGACGCGCCATCAGCCAAATCGATTGCAAAATATTAGTTTTGGAGAAAATCTTCTGAACGTTTCAGGCACTAGCGTTGCCACCGACGACAGTCGTACTTTTTTTGCCGTCAATCGATTTTTCGGAACTGGATCCACAAATCTTGAATTATGACTACACATCGTGTTACAGGAAGTAGTTTACTACATGTAGGGACAATATTTATTCATTTCTACATAACCATAGCGCGATGCAAAGAATTTTTCTGTCTCAAAATGGATTGCAATACTTTCTCTTCACTGCACACGTAGTAAGGCAATAAATTAAATGCAGGAATGAAAATTGAAATACCACAGGCTGCTGAGATAGATATTGTATTTTATGAATATGCTGTAACTGAAAAAAATAAAAGGAATTTTAACTCTCCGGCGGGCGCGTAGCGGCACTCAGTGCCGCGTTCTTACATTTTGTTGATTTCTTGTAAATAATTGGTGTCGCACTATTGAGCTCATAGTTTTTTTTGTTATATTTTCAACCGGATTTCACTCAAATCACGATTTTAGACACTGCCGATTGACCGTTATTCATTGGCAATTCAAATTATGCAAGGTTGCAGCACTCCGTACCGCACGCGCTTTGTCATGTAAGTATAATATTTGCGTAGTTTATCCAATAGAATTCTTACTGCGTTTTGTTATTGAGCTTGATGACATAGATTTTGGAGTACTAACTACTAATTCAAATTTGAATGCATTGTTTCCGAAGAAACGTTAAAGGCACATTTGAACCGTATTCATTCCCCTTCATGTAACGCGTATCAAGATAACGGAGGAGCGAGTGTTGCATCAGATTATTATTAATATTGTTATTTCGTATCCTATTAAGTTAGTTATTATGAAATAAAATATATAAAACATATATAAATAATATTTCCTTCACATTCAATAACAAAACAATAACTATTGGCGCGAAAATCGAAGTTGAAAAATGCCGGCACGGAGTGCCGCACGCACCTTCCGGAGGGTTAACCATTAAGTACCAGCGTCCTTATTTGAGGACAGTGATTTTTTTATTATTTCATTACATTATCAAATTGTAAATTGTGTTCTCCATCACATTGTTGTTTAGCAACACCGCAAAGGTTCATTCAAACAGATATAAACGTTTGTTATCGCTCAGAATTATATTCTTGTAGTTTTTCTAGCTTCCTAAGTTAGAACATTTTATACTTTGTTTGTGTTGATAAAAAATTTGATATCTACTTTTCTAAATTTCAGTGAGTTGCTAAACTGACTAAATAGTGTTAGTTTGTGCTCATACTTTACGAAGAATATAAAATTGTGCAGTTATATGATTCCATGTTTTCGAGATGTTGATATTTTAGTGCCGTCTTCATATGAGGACGCTGGGACTTTATGTTATACAATTTTGTCGTGAAGTGAAGAACTTGTAAAAGAGTTGGAATTTGCATTTCATGTTGTTTTTTTTTCGAGTAATGATCGTGCCGCTAAATGTTGCATGATTGATCATGTGACTGCTTGATCATGCACTGCTTGGTCATGCGATATCTGCTTGATTATGTGACATCTACCGGCACGACTGAGAAAGACGCGATTTTTATAAAGCTGCCTCTCCAGGCCCATCTTCACGATGGAATACTATATCGCGGCATTTCGCGGGTTTTCTCGGTCGTGCCGCTAGAAGTCACATGATCGCGGCCGTATCAAGTACTGCTTGATCATGAACATCTAGTGGCATGACCGAGAAAGACGCGAAATGCCGCGATAGTTTTCATCGTGAAGACGGGCCTTGAGAGGCAGCTTTATAAAATTCACACTATAAAAGTTCCAAGAATCTGCAAGAAAGAAAGTATCAGTTTTGTCTTCTCCAGCAGGATTGCTGCCTGACGTAAGATTCGACAGAAAAATCCTCATTATCACGAGGATTGCTTATGCACAATATCAGCAGCCATTATGCATAAGCAAGCCTCGCAAATATTGTACTAAGTGCAATATTACTCTCTGTGTGGATTGTTTTGGTCTATTCCACTTCAGAAAGTAAAGTAGAGTTTTCTGAATTACTTTGTACTACAATCCTAGATGAGTATAAGATCATTTTAGAAAATATGTTTGTAGTAGAAGTCTGTTCAATTATTACCATCTAGTTCTTTTTTTGAAAATATTCTTCTAGTGTAATTGTATTCGCTTTGTTGATACATTACAATAACCTATGTAATTAGTATGTTGTTTAATTACTTATTTTATTTTTGTTTTCAATTTCAAAAAGTAGTTACAAAATTCGAATCCAGTGGTTATGAAGACTTTTGTTATGAAGACTTATTTTTATTATTGCAGAAAACTTCATCCCAAGTCCCAGCGTCCTCATATGAGAACAGTCCTCCACGCCTACCCAAATTAATAATTGAATTAATTTCGATAAATTAAATAACTAGCTCTTAATAATGATGATTTCCTGAATTTCATTGAAGAAAACTGCAGTAAAAATAATTTGGGACTTAATGGGTTGCAGCTGGTAACCTTATATACAAAACGAATAACAAATGTTGATTTGTAAATAATGAATGTTTTCTGATGAACACGTTCAAAAGAAATTAGTAGAACATTTACTTGTTATCACACATTGAATTCTTTTGTAAAAAAGTAAATGTTTCTATAATAAATTAAATAGGGCCAATCCGGTCTCTAAGGCAGTAGTGCAATAGCGGTCTCGGACCCAAGGATCGCGGGTTAAGTCCCTGCCTCCGGCATGGTTGTGTTGTGTGTGTATCTGTATGTTTATGTGCATCAGTTTCATCATTCATCATCATCATCATCACAAACTAACCTCATCCCCCACGTCTGACAACCCTGTGGTATAACGAATAACATTTACAAACTTGCAAAACGAAACGGGTCTTCGACGAGCAGCTCTTCACTAGATCATCCATAACGATCTCAAAGGACGCATTGCGTGGCCGGCGAATGCCCTCCATCGAAGACCACCCTGCCGTCCATTGAAGAAAAATGCTGTCCGCAACTGGTGCCGCTCTAATCCGAAAGAATGGTTCTGCATAGTTATCAGGACACTTCCAACAAATCGGAACGAGGCATCAAGTTAGGAGGAGTTAATTTGTAATTTACCTATGTAAACCAGGGCAGTAAATAAATGGTATGTACAAGGTGTGAAGCTACCTCCACTGGCAGATCTGTACCGCCCTCGAAGTTCCGAACACATGCCCCAAGTGGTACAAAACACTCACCGAAACCGATGACGTATGTTGATTGTGTACGATATTGTACGACCAACAAATTCAAACTGATTGCACGATGGCGGCAAACAAACCGTATATAGTTATCCGTGATTTGGAGAAAAAATCGTGTTGACTTGTCGATGTTGCTGTACCTTGCGATCAAAAATGTAAGAGGCAGAGAATCGTCTTAAGTTTCGAAATCGAGGTGAGCCGAATGTGGGGCGTAAAAGCACAGGTCGTCCAATAGTTATCGGAGCTCTGGGATTTGTTCCGAAAAAATTGTGTAAGAACTTGTCTAAACTCCCAGGTAATTCAAGAGGCTGGGAAGTGCAAAAATCGCTTGATTTGGAACAGCCCACATTTTGCACAAAGTATTGTAGAAGCACGACAGTCCCTAGATCTACTCTTTAGGTAGCTGGTTGCAACCTGAAGTAGATTTTATATTTAGCCGACACATAACATCTTTAGTCGTGATGTAGAGTGAATAATAATAATAAAATAATAATAATAATAATAATACTAATAATAATAATAATAATAATAATACTGAATCTCTATATTGCTATTTCATTCTAAGTAATTATTCTTAGAACAAAGCTAATAATTTCTTTTGTAATAATATATAAGAAATGTTTATGGAGTGTTATGTTTCCCAAATCCTTTTGGAGCACAAGCCTTTTTCAAATCAATTTTTGAACCCTTATTGCGGTTTAGCCATTCGAAATCTAGAAGGAGTTTATTAGACAGAATATGCTTAAACTGTCTTACACGCTTATTTTCGATGTTTCGTTCTTTCCTCCCTGGTCCATGTATAGGAATCATCTGGGAGAAAATCACTCAAGTCCAATGCAATGTGTTGGGTAACATCTGGCCATATTTTCGTTTTGGTACGGATTCGGATGAAATTCGATTTTCCTCTTTTGAAAAATCGTGGAGTGGGGACATAAGGGGTTTCTGTTCCAAAGTATTCGTCATGTTAGAGAAATGCTATTTTAGGAAGACGCTGAGCAATTAGGGGTTAATCCCATTAAGTATATCTAATTTTCTCTTCGTGTGTGTATCTTGCATGTACTTCAACCTCGAATAATCACAGGAAATTTCAATTAATGCTGATTTACGTTTGCTGCAGCAGGTGAACCAGAACGGGTTTCAGAGAAACACAACGCAGTAGCCGTTCGTGGTTGCATGAAGCGGTAATGTGCCGAAAACATGCACAAGCGAGATCAATTCAGAAAATGAATACAACTATAATGTCCCATTAAAATTTTTACTTAACTTTTTTCACATTTTATTGTGAGTTATCATAAAACTAAATAAATAAAGTGGAAAATATCATGTTTCAGCATACAAAATTCTATATCAGCAGTCGATTGTAAGGGTGGAAGAGAAGTATATAAATCAAATTCCGTGACACATTATAATCTTTTTCTTTCTTCAGCTAATACAATCCTAGTAAGAAGTATTATAACTTATGTTCAACATATAAATGGTTAACAAGGTTTTAAAGAATGAGATATTAAACTAGTGGTGCTACAGAATGGCACAGACTTTCCCGTATTAGTTTTCTATTTCCTTGGGTCTTCGCTAGCTATTCGGAATTGCCACATACTCTTTCTTGCCAGCTGTCATCTATCACCGCCAAAAGTTTTTTTGTCATTTTCTTAATTTTTCGGTTTCCTATTGGTAGAACGGAAACATTAATTTTAGAATATTAAAGAACACAAAAACCTAGTCATAAATGGCAATTTTCTTTTAAAAATTATGTGCCGTTTAAGAGAAAATGGCGTTTTAGCGCTACTAAAAATGCGAAATTTGAAGCTCATTTTCACAGAAAATGTTTGAGTTTTCAAAATACTTTATTTGAAGTTATTTGAAGCACTTACACTCACAAATATAATAATGTTTACAAATTGCTGGTAATGTGCATATTAAAGATGTGAGAGATCTTTCAAAAAATTACAATTATGTAATTTTTGAAAAAAAAAAAAAAAAAAACTCAAAATAAACTTTACGCTATACTAAAGAGTGTAATTAGCACTATCCGTTACAAAAGTTTCAAGAAAAAATTGCAGCCATATATGAGAAAATGGCGTTTGAGCGTTTCTGAAAATGCGAAATTTGAGCTACTTTTCACAGAAAACGGTTGTTTTCGAGAAACTTTACTTGACATTATTTAAAGCATATGTACTCGTAAATATAATAATGTGAAAAAATCGCCGCTAATGTAAATATTAACGACGTGAGAGACAAGTGAAAAAATTTACATTTTTGTAATTTTTGAAAAAACAACCGATAGAGCAATATGGCTTTTATGTCATCTGATAGAGTACATTTACCACTATCCCTACCAAAAGTTTAAAGAAAAAATTGGAGCCGTTTTTGAGAAAATCTTGTTTTTTTTTTTAAATTGCACATATTGCACGCAATATTGCACGAAAACTACTAAAATTTTGAAAAACATTACATGACCTTTATGAAAGAACTCAATATGCAGAACAAATTTTATTTGAAGAAAAATCTCTATCTTCAATTTTGTAGTTGGAGAAAGACGCCGAAAAAATTCAAACTTTCACAATTTTCGAAAATTCAGAGTTATACGTGAAAATCGGACCTATGCCATGTTAATAAGTGTATTTTACTCTATTCATACAAGAAATTTAAAGAAAAAATTGGAGCCGTTTTTGAGAAAATTTTGAAAATCCCCGGGGGCTTCATATAAAGTACCTCAAATTTGAAGAATCTTTTTCAAAATCTCAAAGCTTCGACTAGAATCAGATCGACGGGAATATCCATTTTGGAAGAAATCGTACGTATGGTTTAGGCGCTAGCAGTGTTCACAGACAGAGAGACAGACAGACGTTTTCCTTTCAATTGGGTTTTCGGTATCAAGGACCACAAAACAGGGTTTCTGGCTACACCACGTGTTAGGGGATTTTTTCTTAATTTAGCAACTGGTTTATCCACTTTTCGTTTTCACGGCCCGGCAATTAATTTTTTCCGCCGAAAATTGGCCATTTTTTCGCGCAGCATTACATAACTTTCCCTATACTACGTATATCACTCCGTGTATACGTACGTATACGGGAAAGTAAAACTGTATGTTCGGCTAACTTTAAGTTTAAAGTAGACGCGTGAAAGAGATAATGCATAAGATAACTGAATATAAAGTTTCAAA
>JAHLJT010003656.1:124519270-124583640 GCA_031308135.1 Acheta domesticus | reverse complement strand
TTATTATTATTATTTTTTTTAATGTTTGAAGCTTTTCAACTAGGCCTTTAAGGCCTTTTTACTGTTTTTATAAATGTCACATATACAAGTACAATGTACATTTACATTTCAAATTTTATGACAGACTTGCTTCTTTCAGGAATTTTAACGTGCCCTGGCCAGTCGCCGTTGTGTCCGTTCGCTGGTCCTCCTTCATGATCCCCTTCCTTTCACAGCTGTCTCTGAATTGTTACGAGATTCACGCAGTCCGTTAGTATATGCTTCACTGTTTAAAACTCCACCGCATCGGCAAGACAGGTGGTTCCTCAATTCTTCAGATGATGAAGATGTTATTCTTGTGTTGCCTATTCTTAAGCCTAGTAAGGCACACTTGTTCTCCTTCGCGTGTTCTCGCGTGTTGACGTTGTGTGTGCTGGCCATTTATTCCGCTTTGCTTGATCGCTTTAATTCGTTTCAATGCCTATTTCCATTGGTTTTGCCCATGCTCTGAAAATACCTTTAAAGGCGGCATTTTCTTGCGTCTTGAGGTCGTATTTCCGTTATATTTCTACTTGTTTGTTTGCGGCGATTTCTTGCTGAGAATCAGCTTCTTCGTTGCCTGAAATACCTATGTGCCCAGGGCACCAGATGACTATGACTGTGCGCCTCTCTGACTTAATTTATGACTGATAGAATATCATTTGAAGCATCGGGTCACAGGTATGGGCGTCTGTCTATGGCTTTAATGAAGCTGAGCGAGTCTGTGCAGATGACAAATCTTCTTGTGCTTAGAGTTTCAAAGTATCGCAATGCTTGCATCTGCAAACATTCAGCTGTGTAGACAACATCGCTTTCTAGGGGGAAGAGTCCATGCTTTGATATCTTCAGTTACAAAAGGCACTTCCAACCCCATTTTTGTTCTGATCCATAGGTGTAGATGATTGTATGATTTGCGTGTTTCTTCGAGAACTAATTTAATATATCGATTTTTAATCTTGCGGGAAGGCATTCTTTTTTTCTTTACACTGGCTGTGTCGATCGAACATCTGGCAGTTTCAGCGTCCAGGTGGAACTTCGTAGGTTTTATACTCAAAACTGATGGTAGAAACGAGTTATAAACCATCTATTTTCGATTGCCGGATGTTGGCTGGACTGAGTGGCAGTAGGTCTTTCGATCGTAAATATATGCCAGTTAGGTCGAGTCATCAATGAATGGTTCAATGCTCTGGCAGTGATGCATTTTTTGATCTATATCTTGTATATTGTTTGTCGTCTATGATATAGCGACATGGTACTGGTTTTCACATATAGACCTTGAGGAAGGACTAGTGCGGGAACGCTCCGATGCATAACGGAGGCATGCGGTTGTGAATAGGATCTATTTCATAAGCTTGACTTCCTGGCTGGAGGAGTACCCTGCGCTCATAATCTATTTTGGACATTACCATGATTTGTATAGACGGAGTAAGATGTCTCTATTGCTCCCAATTGATATTCTAAAGCATCGTATTACGTTCAGGCCGTTCGCATCTAGACAGGTATACTCTATATGCTGTTTCCAAGTTACTGTCGTCAAAGATTCAAACCGAGGATTTTGGCCGATTCATTGTATTCCATTGAACACGCATTTAATGCCATATGAGGATTTCTGCATCCTTTCCGTTTTTCAACAGAATGGACGCATTTGGTTTTAGTTCTTCAAATGAGAAGCCGATATTTTCCGCGGTCTTTTCTAAGGTATTTATGGCGTTTTGCTTTTCAATTTGATCATTGGCCGGTGATTTGGCTGAATAAAATAGAGCAATATCATCTACATACATCATTTTCCAACTGAAGGTTTCTATGCGTCAAACATCTCGTTGATCGCTATGATAAAAACGTACCACCTTAATGGAGAACCTTGTGTCCACCCATTCTCTAGTGCGTGGCTTTCTGAGATGGACTGGCCCAATCGGACTTGTAATGATCTGGTACTAAGAAATCTTGATAAAAGTTTTGGAAGTTGCCTCTGATTTTGCCAGTTGTGTAGCTGTCTCAGAATGGTTTTACGCCAGGTCCTTAATCAAAAGCTTTTTCCAATCGAAGTACTACGGCAACCAATAGTTGTCTTTTGATAAAGTGTTCTGAATTGCGTTTTCCCAGATATATTAGGCTGGTCAATGGTGGAATGCTGCTGTCGTATCCGCACTGATATTTATTTCATTAGGTTGTATCTCTCGAGACACCCTGTTAGTCTGTGTTGACCATTTTTTCTAAACTTTTTCCTAGACAGCATGTCAATGATACCGGGCGATAGTTTTCGGGTTTTCCATGGGTCTTTGCAAGCCTTTAAAAGTGGAATTATTATCGCCCTCTTTTTCCAGCTTTTGGGTAATTGCCTGTATTCAGATGTTATTATATATATTTAACAAGATGGTATGTTTGTAACCGACGTATTATGCTGTAGGGGAGGTTTTCTGATCTGCTGCTGTGTCTCCAGCTGCACTTATAGCGTCTTGTAATTCTCGCCTTGTGAAAAGCGTTATGCGGCTCATCTATATCAGTTGTAAAATTAGTATTTTCCTTCTCTTCTCGCTTTTTCTCTAAGAAGTCTTCAGGATAGCTGTTTGTGTTCTGACTTTGAGTATGAGAGGTCAAAGAACGTTGGCTATTTTCGTCTGGGTTGCAGATTAGTGTCCCTTCATGCTCTATGCATGTACAGAACTGAAAACATTTTTCCCGGCGATTGACCTGATCTTCTGCCATACCTCTGTGACTTGGTCGTCCTGTGTTATGGTTGTTCACGTATTTCTCCAACTTGATCGTTTTGCTGTTAGTATTTTTCTACGAGCAAGTGCACGCAAACGCTTGAAAAGCAATAAGATTGTCTTGAGTTTGGTGAACGCCTATATCTGTTGAGATGCTCTTCTTTTCTCTCTTATTGCTTCTTTCGTCTCCGTATTCCACCATGGTACTGCATTCTGGATGAGCGCCAGTACTTTGAGGAATGTATTTTCCAGCAGCAGAAGATTACAGAGTTGGTGAAGTTCTGTAACGTCTCTGTCCTTTGTTTCCACTGGCATTTATTGGTTTTATGTTTCTAATGAAGCTGGACCAGTCCTGCATGTTGGTACACCAACGTTTTGGTAAATATACGTCGTTCTTTCGTATGTTGAAGAAATCAACAGAGGGAAGTGGTCGCTCTGATGAAGATCTAGAAGTGGATTCCACGTCAAACGTGTTGCAAGATTTGGACTACATATCGAAAGATCTATGGCTGAGAATGTACCATTTCTAGCGTTAAAGTGAGTGCTTGCACCTGTGTTTAAGAGTACGTATGTATTGTTAAGTAACAGGTCTTCAATTCTTCGACCGGCATCGTTGTTCTAGAGCAGCCCCACGTGGTGCTATGAGCAGTAAAATCGTCCTAGAATAAGAATGGAGGTTGTAGTTGATCGATCAGATCTTGTAGTTTCTTCATTTTGCCATGAGGCGTCTGGTAAGTATACGCAACAAATGTCATCTTCAATGGCTGGTATAGGGTTACTGCTACCGCTTGTAGAGATGTAATGAGTTGCAGACGACTAACAGGACGTATGTTGCTGATCAGTATGGCAACACCTCCTCTAGCTCGTCTATCAGGTTCTACGTCACTGCGGAAGGTCTTGTATCCTCTTAAATTGAACGGTCTTGTGGCTTGAAATGCGTTTCTTGTAAGCAGAGACACATTGGCGTGTAATTAGCCAGTAGCAATTTCAGCTCACAATAGTGCGAGATACAGCCGTTGATGTTCCACTGAATAATATTTTCCATAGTTGGAATGGAGTTCTCTGTTATGGGGTGGGTATGTCCGGCTTATTTTCTAGGTTTTCCTTTTGGCCATCCTTTCTTCTTTTTCTTCTTGCGGGGGATTTTGCTTGGATCAATGGATTGGTATTCGTTATTTTCCGCACTTACCATCGAGCTTGTCTCTGAGCAAGTGGTCGTATCTTGACGATTGGTGGTAGATGACTTAGTTTTTTGTTTTAGGAAGTCCTCCTTGGTGTATTTTGAAAGACGGGGCGATCGACTTCGGTAGCCTGTTGCCGATTCGCCTTTACTGGATGTAGCTGCGGGGGGCAGCCACTGGAATTCTTTCTGTCTCATTTGGCGGGGGTTCCGAAGATTGCTTTTCACTTAATATTTCACATTGGGTGTTTGTATGTAATTCTTCCGTGTGGATTTTCTTGTTATAAATTTCATTAAAATACTTTTCTATGCAGAGAGTTATTGCAGGCATTAGTTCTCTTACTACTAATGAAGGCACTGATGTGGTTTTAGTGACTGCTTTTACGTACGTGATGTTTCCTTTACTTTCAGGGCACACAAGCTTTTTTGCTTCAGGATAGCTGATTTTTTGTGTGGCTTTTACTTTTTGTATTGCTGCTTCCTGCTTGTATATTGGGCAGTCCCTTGACCTTGTTGAATGCTGTCCACTGCAATTGATGCATTTGATAGGATCTACGCACGGATCATCACTATGAAATGGCTTTCCACACTGACATGCTTTGATTCTCGCACATCTAGATGCTGTGTGTCCAAAACGTAAACACTGAAAGCACTGCATCGGTTGAGGAACGAACAATCGTACGCTCAGACGATGAATGCCAGCTTTAATCTTCTCTGGTAACGTACTACGGTTGAACGTCAAGACATGGGATGCTGAAGGGATTATCTGCCCGTCCCGCCTCATTGTTAGCCTACGACAGGCGATGACTCCTTGAGAAGCTAGTTCTCGAGCTATTTCCTCTTCACTGCAGTTCAGTAAGTCACTGCAAACTACTACACCTCTGCAAGTATTCAACGTGCCATGAGCATTTACTTCAACATCGATAGTGCCTATTTTCTTCAATTCTAGTAACTTTTGTCCTTGATTTTCATTAAATGTTTCTAACAAGAGTCCAGTTGGAGTTTTCTTTATATCTCTTATGGCAGATCCAGCCCAAGTGTTAATACACTTTTCTATTAGAAATGGGCTTACTTTTTCAAAATTCCCTTCTTTTCTTTTAACTGTAAGGTATTTTGGTACTGCTGTTGTGTTCTTAAAGAAGTCATCAGGGTTTACGATTCTTCCAGTTTTCATTTTTTCGCTCTTAACTCAGGACTTTTTCTGGACGAGGGTTTTTACGGGATCCCTCAACCCTGAAATCGCAAACTTCCATGCGAGTCCCGCGAAGTTTGCTATCACTCGTAGCAATATCTGCCAGGGATGCCGAGTGATCCGCACCCGTGGCATTGCAGTCGCTGGCTGACGACGCCTCGGTGGCCTGCTTGCTCACCACCGACCGCCGGTACTGGGGCTCCAATCCCCTGCACCGTAAGCGTCGATCCTAAAGGACCCTCCATCCCGGGTTTATATTCGGGGTCGCCTTCCCCTAGCGTTTTTGAGCTACCGCCAGCTAAAAGGAAACGGAAGAAGAGAAGGGGGACAGTGAAGAATAGAGTTAGAATAGAAGGGTAAAATAGAAACGACTCCCTAGCCCTCGCAAACCTAATAGCGTCGGGGTCAGAAACACAAGAGTTGGCCGATGGGAAGGTTGGCCTACAGGACAGAGAACAGAAGTGTGCCACAAGTAAGTGGAAGTAATGACACACCAAGTTAAAAGTGGGAATTATAGGATGTTTAGGGGAGTGACAGCGGACAGCTGCTCCGATTAGTCGCCTTCTACGACAGGGGGAGGTCCCATGGTGTTATTCTACTAAAACCCCCGACACCACACGGGGTTATTATTATTATTATTATTATTATTATTATTATTACTATTACTATTAAAAGCCTGATCATCCCTAATAAGGCAAAGGCCTCCTGCGTCACGCAGGGAAGTTGTCCACGCCACCTAGATTAAAATTCCAGGTGACAGTGGTAGTTGGTGGTCTGAGCACATACAGTATTAGTAACTGATTATCTAAATTAGACTAGTTACACAATATTTCACAATCAATGTCAATCCATAGTTAAAAATTAAACAGTCCATAGTTGCTGATTTTCTAAATTTCACTCGGCTGGATGCGTTTCCACTCTTCTCTGTCTTTTGCCACTCTGGACCACAATGACCCAGCTGTTTGTCCGAAGTAAACTTCCCATCTTGTTGCTTGTCGGCCTTGGTGTCTCCAGCCAACCCGTGGTTCTCACACCGTTGTTGCTTGCTCCCATTGTTGTTGATCCACTCTCATGAGATGGCCTCCCCATTTCCATTTGATGTCCGTTGCCCGCATCAGCACATCCTGGATGCCGGTTCGTTTTCGCTGAAAAGTTACAATAGGTAATTTACGATAGTAGCACAAATCAATTATTGTAAACATTAATACGAGGACTGTGAAGCATTACAGTGATTGATGATCACTTAAATTGTGGCCCAGTTCAAAGCTGTTAAAATGGAGTCTGAAAGAAAAGAATACAAAGAAATGCAAACTGTTATATTGGCATGATGTCCGTTGAAAAGCCGTAGGCAAGTGTTGACGCATAAACAAAATTCAACTACTGGTCATTATTGCTCCAGAGATGTTACAGCAGAGGTTGGCAGTGTTGCCAATCGTATGGAACTGGACACATAACACAATTCGGGTGATTGCACTATATCATGGTGTGTAGTTGCTAGCACTTGTTCACAATTTACGAAACAAAAGAACTAGTCAGCATTGCACTTGATGTGACAAATAAACACAGATATTGGAACTTAAAATGACTGGCTACTGACTTTAAGTGCACTCGCGTAACACGAGATTGTACTTGGTATTTGATGCGCAATAGTGCATGTTACAACTTATTCATAGTTAAGAGACTGGCCACTATCTAAGTCAGTGACACACATTAAAAGAAAGTCTGCATTAAAGTTGGTTTCTGCACTTACACGTAAGCATTGTAGTGAGTTACGGCACAGAGGGGAGTGAGCATTGCAGAAAGTACGGTAAGGGAGAGGGGAGTAAGGGTAAGTCCGGGTAAGGCCGCGTCGCAGGCTGAGGTGCAGACTTTTCGATCGCGATGACGCGATCTTCTTCAGGGCTGTAATGCACCAGGATGGTGGGCACTCTGGTTTCGTATAGTGCAGACCTGCACAACGCCTGCTCCCGCGGGCATTCTACACTTGCGAGCCGAACTTCTGCTCGCGGCAGCGCCGAAAGTGCTAGTAGTGGGGTGGAGGAAACTTTGCGGGGAGGGGACAAGTCTGATGTAGCACGACGCGACGCGTAGTTTGAATGCCTGGGCGTCGAATACAATGATCCATGCTGCTAAATTATATTGTTTAAATGGATTATGTCTAGTATTTCAAGTTACAAGGACCATAATTCACTGTTTACATTCTGTGAACCGCTGTATATCCACCTTTGTTTCCACCACTGTACGTATTTTCCATTTCTAATTTTTAAAGAAAATAACATTCTCACTGTGTCTCTTAAACAATATTTTAAAGCAATAGTTTGAAAATTAATTTTTGTATAAGAAAAATATTATTTAATTCTAACTAACAAAAATTGCAATTTGATAATTGATTGTTCACCAGAAATGTTATCATCTCCAAATCATAGCAAAATAAAGAAAATCATGGGAGCAATCTCTCACATCAAGATTGATATAAAAATAGAATATGTGGCAATTCCAAGAAGGGTAATGTTTGACAGCACATTTGTAACCATTCTTCCCCATTATGAAACTGAATACAAGAGATCAACAAACAAACCTCTGTGACGATATGTTACTGACAATAATAAGATTATCATGGGTATTGATAAATAGAATGCAAAGGGCTTTATATTTTCATACGATGTCGTAAACGACTCTACACTCTTGTCAGAAATTTGAGCAGAAGAACAATGTATTTTTGCTTTAATAGAACCGTCTTATTCAATTAAATACAGTTAATGAAAAAATAGTGTATTGCTGTCATCCTCAAACAAAAACATTTCAGTTTCATTTAGAGTTGTGCTAAACACAAAATTATTTGTTATTACATCGTAGCAAAGCGGATTACATTATCAGCCCTGCAAGCAATTATAATATTTGGTGTCCAAATCTAATATGTATAATTCGTTGTAGTTTCATATTTCACCTTGTCATATACCGACAACAAACATTTGCAATATAATACAAAAGGCAATATTACTTGAACTGTATATGACCGTCATATTCTTGCTGATTGCTCTTTAAATTTACGCGCTATCTTTCGAATTGCGCATTCAGATTGGTGGTTCCCACTCCTAGAGTGAGTCTCATCTCCACCCTTCGTCGATTTTCGCATTTGCACCCGAGTTGCCCGCGCGCTGCTCCTGACGTCAGTGAAAGTGCAAAATGCTGTGCAGGTCTGGTATAGTGGATGGGCCAAGTATGGGTATAGTGATTGGTTGGATGACCGGCCAACTAGGCGAGGCCGGGCGGAGGTGTGATAGGCCGAGGTGTAGGCCAATCGGGCGCGACCGGGTGGAAGCTCAGGGATCGGACGGCGTGTGGTGGTCCGGGTGGGCGGCCTCCCGTGACCTCGCACTCCGCAGAGGCGCGAGCCACGCGTTGTGGAGACGTAACCCCGCGTCCCCGTTGATGTTCTGGGGATGTTTTGCTTCTTTTATCCGTCTGGGTCAACACCTATCCTCCTCTGGCGGAACACCTTGGTCTTGGCGGAAAGCAAGTCATGGCCGGTTTCCCATGCGTGCAGAGCTACGGCAGAGCGATTTGCACTTTAAAATTTAAAGTCACGAATGTGCTCGCATAGTCTCTCATTTATGTTTCTTCCTGTCTCCCCAATGTAAATGTGACCGCAGCTACACAGGATGGACTCCGGCGGCTTGAAGCTGGTCCTTGAATCGCATCAATGTTTGGCCGAGCTTCTGGTGTGCCTTGAAACCTGTCTTAATCTGGAAACGTCCTCAAGAATTTGTTTATTTTGTCAGTGATGAGTCTGTGATTCTGTCTTTGATGTACGGGAGTATGGCAATTTTCTTGTTTTTGGTGTCGTGGGGTTCCCTTGATGTAGGCACGTCGTGAGTTTCAGAGCCCAGTTGGTGGTAGATTCGCTGTATCCATTTGCGGCGAAGGTAGCATTTAGTACTTGCAGATTCTAGCTGCGCGGATGGCAAGGGTTTTCAGATTGCCATTTTCCGTCGCTGGGTGGTGGTGCGATTCAGCGTGAAGATAGTGATTAGTGTGTGTGGGTTTTCTGTAAATCGCGTGTTCCAGGCTGCCATCGTTCCTCCTACTCACCATGAAATCCAGGAAAGGTAGCTGGCCATTCTTCTGTCTCCATCGTGAATTTTATTTTTGGGTGAGCACTGTTTAGATTGTCTAAGAATTGCTGAAGAGAATCTCGACCGTGAGGCCATATCACGAAAGTGTCGTCGACGTATCTTACCTACATTGCAGGTTAGAGGTGAGTGTTATCCAGAAACTAGGTTTCGAAAGCCTCCATATTGAAGGCAATAGAACAGAGGGGAGAACCCATGGCCGCGTTCTGCACCTCGGCATAAACTTCCCCCGGAATAGTAAGAAGGCAGACTCCATGCAAAATTGCGCGAGATCGGCCCACTCTGTAGGGAGCCCTCGTGCCTCCAAATTCCTTCTGATGACTTCTGCAGCCTCTTCACCCGGGAACATGGGGAAGAGCGACGTAACGTCGAAGCTGACAAGGATGTCTCTGCTCTCCAAGCGCCCCTGTTTTAGCAGCTCGATAAAGTGACAGGAGTTGCGGACATCCGTCGTGATATTATTGGTCAAGGGGTGGAGCTTGTCCAGTACGTAACGAGTTCTGATGTGTGGGCGAATTTACCGCACTCACAATGGGGCGTAGAGCCTCTGCCTTGTGTACTTGGGTAGACAGTAGAGGCGTGGTGTAACACTGTTGTGCCATTTAAACTGAGTTTATTTCAGGCTCAATGCTGGATGAGTTGTCCCTTGCAGTGCCTTTTCCCCTAGGTTTTCGTAAGGGGATGTGCCGGAGCGGTGTGTAGGCCTCGTCCTCGAGAAGGATTGCCACTTTGTTGTGGTATTCTTCCGTGTGCATGATGACGGTCGCATTGCCTTTGTCAGCTGGAAGAATCACGCTATCACCGCGTTGACGTAAGGCGCGCAGTGTAAGCAGCTCTCCTCGGGATGGGTTGCTCCGAGGTGCCTTCTCTCCGGATGAGGTCAGCGTCCTCGCTAGGTAGGACTGTAATAGTGCACTCAATCCCAGCGGTGATGTCAGATGTGGAGGTCAGAGTAGGTACAAGGGTATAGTTTCAAGCCTTTGGGAAGTATGGGCAGGGCGCTTTTATCACATTCTTCATCGGTGAGATTTACTACCAGGTTCGTTTGGTGCTGCACCGTCAGGATGTTGTTTATCCTGAAGAATGTTGTTTATTCTGAAGAGTTTTGAATTTCCTAAGGCGCCGTGTCTTAAAGGCATCACTCTTATTCATATCCTCAACACCCAAGGATGCTCTTACTTTCTCCTTAATGGTATTTATCCCTGCAGTTGAGAGACAGTTTCTTACAATGATGGTGCGCTGCTCGTCGCACGCTCTCTGCTCCGATACCGGTATGTCCGGATACAGCTTTAACCATTTTTCGTGATTATTATTATTATTATTATTATTATTATTATTATTATTATTATTATTATTACAATTATTTTATCATCCGATATAGGATAATAGAGTATCCTGCGGGATTTTTTTCTTAATTTAGCAACTGGTTTTATCCACTTTTTTCGTTGCCAGGTCCCGGCAATGAAATTTTTTCCGCCGAAAATTCGCCAATTTTTTCACGCAGCATTACATAACTTTCCCTATACTACGTATATCACTCCGTGTATATCACTCCGTGTATACGTACGTATATGGGACAGTAAAGAGTGTTTCTGTCGCCACCTAACGAATGCAGATAATGAGGGACTTTTCATTGACATCTCGAATTTAGATTTGCTTGCGTTAGTGACAAAGATTATTTGTGATGCCAAGTGTTCATGGCAAGAGTAAAATACTTATAAGGTTTTTGTACTTGCATATTAAGAGTTAATAATTGATACAGGGTGTGCTCGACGCTAAATGGCTACTGCGAGTGATATCCTATTGTAGGGTCATGGGTTCAGCCTCCCCTCTCCGATCCGTGTAGAAAGAAGGGGAACAATTTGAAATCACGGCAACTTTCTTCGTGGTTCTGAAGTTTCTCTTTTCTCTAATTCCACATTTCTCCATCATCCTTCATCTCATCATGATTATCGCATCGATTATCATAGTCGTCAGAGCCTTGCAGGTGAAGGAGACTCTGAACCTCAATCAATCAATAAATAAAATGGCCAGTTAACGGACAAAGTAACCAACATTAGCTAAATCCTTGCGAGGTCATTGGCGGGGAAGTCACTGGCAGCACGTAGCATTCGCACGTTTGCGTGTGCACACCCAAATCAATTCAGGGCAATTTCTCTTTAAACATCTCTTAACAAGAGGGGAATGTGAGTCCCCTGAGAGCGTAACTGAAACTTGGTATTTCAAAACACGCGCTGTTCGGAATCTGCGATTGCCCGTCCGCCGCTAGTGCCCTTCGTGAAATGCAGCCGGAGCGCACTCGGACATGCGAATGAGGAAAGGGCGTCGCTGGCTGCCGCGAGGCTGAGGCGGAAAGAGGGGACCACGGGGACAGATGGAGCTCTGGGGCGGCCGGGCGAGTGTGCCTGCGGAGGCGCAGTGGCGATCTCAGCGAGTGCCTTCACATGTCTCGTAGACACAGTACTCCGCTTGCTAAAGTTTTAATAGAAGTAAGGGTAACATTAAACTAAGGAAGTGTGAGAGACCTCTCCACTTAAAATGAGCTCTTGCCCCAAAATAGCAGTTCCTCGCTAGCGCGCTACACGCGATCGCAGTGCTGTACAGTAGCATTCATGAGAATATTAATTATTATGTGCACTTTTTCTTGTGTTAAAGTGAGTTCCAATTACAAATCCAGTGCGCAGTATTGAAAACTCAACTATATTTTGTAAACGTTTGTAGTAGGCTACTTTTTAGTGCGTTTTGAAAAAACGAAGTTAGTGCTCGTTTTTCTGTCAAATGTGTGTATGAAACAATGAATAACGTCGAAAGCATTAAATACAAGAAATCAACTTGAATATACTTCATACAAAGACTTGAATGAAAATGTCTCAAAAAAATTTGATAAAAAGAAACGGCGTCGAATGGGCTTTGTGTTTCGTCACACAGTATAGACAGCAAAATTATCCATATTGTTTTGAGTATTGGGTAGAAAAACTTATACTTCTAGTGTTAAATCTGTTCAGTAAGCTGCTGGAAAATACTACAGCAAAAGTGCGAGTAAAAAAGGTTGAACCAGTGTACAAAATAGAGCTCACGACATCCCTGGAAAAAACTGTTCCGGAACGAGCTGTTTCAACACACGTGCTGAACGGTTCTGGAACGTGCTGGCCTGACTCTAATAGTGAATATTTAGGGGGGGTCCTTTCTGAACGAAGTCGAAGCGGCTGTTCTGCAAATAAATGCGCGCAATACTCACTGTTGATAGAAGGTTCTGTTCAGCATGCTACGGACATCATATGGTGCTTTGTGTTTAATCGTCATTATTTATGTATGTGTGTGTATGTGTGTGTGTGTGTAAGAGAGAGAGAGAGAGGGGATTGGAAAGGAGAAAGAAACGTTCCGTGCCCTGATGGCATGACCACGAGCCGCCACTGCTGGCAGCGAATATGAAAGTAAAAACTAAATGAGAACGCCAACAGCTCGTATTTGGTAAAGCAAGAAGGTACTTAGGATTGGATAGCTGCCTAATGAACGTGGAGCGTTAAGTCCGCGGATAAAAGTGCACCTCTTTTCGCCATTAGGCGAGGCTTTGCCTCCCAGTCATATCGCTCTTCCTCTCATCTATAACCAGTCGTCCATCACCAACGATTTCTCGTGATCGCTCCTCACATTGACCAGTGGAAGGCGATGATGAGGTCAATGGTGTTCATGTTAGTGTGATAGTGATTGTGTTGGTGGTGATATTGGTTATTGTGGTGGTGTTGGTGGTAATGAAGTTGGTGGTGTTGATAATGTGTTGGTAGAGATGGCATTGGTGATGGTGATAGTATTGATGGAGGTGTTAGTGGTCATAACGAAGTTGTAAAGATAGCCTTTTGAGGTAGGGGTGAAGACAATAGTAATGTTGATGGTGATGGTGGTGATAAAGGAGGTAGAGGTGACGCTGAGGGAAGGTGATACGAGTGTTGTTGATGTAGAAGATATGGTGGTGGTGGTGGCAGTGATGACGTTGATGGTAGTGTTGATGAGTGTGGTGTTTCTGCTGGTTTTGGCGCTGGTGGTGGAGCGGGCGTGGGTGCAGTTGAGGCGGGCGGAGCCAACGGGGGCTGCAGCGAAGGGCGGAGCGGGCGTGGTGTAGGCCCCACGCGACGGAGGGCGTTGTAATCCCTGGCACCTCAAGCCACGCTCAGCAACCATTCGCATTAGCACCCTCCCTCTCTCGCTCGCCGCCCTGCAGCCGATGCGGGAGTTACGATCGCCAACTACTCACGATGGCTTGCATGCCCCGAAATTACAGCACGATAATTGCCTGGGGCATGCGGAGTATATACTCGTATTAAATGTTTCACTCATCTATTATTTGTTGTTAATAATTTATTGTATATATTCAAATATACCGATATCGCTGTGTTATTGGTGTGATATTGGTGTGTTACTTCATAATTCACCAAATTATTTACAGCTTAAAATACGAACAATTCTGTAAAAGGTTGTTATACTCCGTATGCTGCAAATATAGTAAAATGTAAACGTTATTTGTGGAACATAACCATAGAATTTCCAATTTTAAAATGAATAGGACTAAACAAGAGTTGGATGAATATAAATAATTGATGTCTTGTAAAAATTAAAAAGTACTGAACTGCAATGAGCTTTGAGGACTGCTTATCCTTTCTCGACCCTACTTCGTAAGAAGAAAAAAAATGTAATTGTGCGCTGAAAAACGGTGAAATTTCGACATCTCTTGTTGCTGAGTCTAGTGGTGCTAAGATAGCACATATTTTCTCACATTAACTCTAACTTTTTCAATTTTCGAAAAATCTGAGAGCTCAATGAAAATGAGTCATATACCACATATTTAAGCATAGCTTTATCTGTTTAAAAATTGGAAGAAAAATACTTTGAACTGTTCTTAAGATTTTAACACTTACATTAATTTCAAGAAGAAATTATTAAAAAACACTGTTTTTTCAGATGTGCAGGAGCACTCTTAAAGATTTATTTTTACTTTCCCGTATACGTATGTATATACGGAGTAATATACGTAGTGTATGGAAAGTTATGTAATACTGCGGAAAATCGATTTCGAGATTTCAACGGAAATACACGTGTTTGGGTCCCCTGATACCGAAAAAGTGAGTCTTTTAAAAACGTCCGTTGGGTCTGTCTGTCCGTCTGCCTGCCTGTCTGTCCGTCTGTCTGTCCGTCTGTCTGTTCGTCTGTCCATCTGTCTGTCTGTCCATCTGTGTCTGTCCGTCTGTCTGTCTGCCCGTCTGTCTGCCCCGTCTGTCTGCCGTCTGTCTGCCCGTCTGTCTGTCTGTCTGTCCGTCTGTCTGTCCGTCTGTCTGTCCGTCTGTCTGTCCGTCTGTCTGTCCGTCTGTCTGTCCGTCTGTCTGTCCGTCTGTCTGTCCGTCTGTCTGTCCGTCTGTCTGTCCGTCTGTCTGTCCGTCTGTCTGTCCGTCTGTCTGTCCGTCTGTCTGTCCGTCTGTCTGCCCGTCTGTCTGTCCGTCTGTCTGTCCGTCTGTCTGTCTGTCCGTCTGTCTGTCTGTCCGTCTGTCTGTCTGTCTGTCTGTCTGTCCGTCTGTCTGTCTGTCCGTCTGTCTGTCTGTCTGTCTGTCCGTCTGTCTGTCCGTCTGTCTGTCCGTCTGCCTGTCCCTCAAAAGTTGCGGGTACTTTACATTAACCCCCCGCACATTTTCAAAATTTTCTCGAAAACGGCTCCAAATTTTTTCTTTAAACTTCGTGTAAGAATAGAGTAAAATACTCTTATTAAGGTGGCATAGGTCCCATTTTCAAGGTTAACTCAGAATTTTTGAAAATTGGAAAAGTATTGAATTATTTTAGCGTCTTCCTAGAACTACAAAATTGAAGATAGATATTTTTCCTTCCAATAAAATTTGTTGTCCAAAGTGAGTTCTTTCATTAAAGTCATGTACATTTTTTTGAAAGTTTAACTAATTTTTGCGCAATATTGCACGCAGTATTTGAAATTATTAAAAAATACAAAAACAAAATTTTCTCAAAAATGGCTCCAAATGTTTTCTTTAAAATATTTGTAGAGATAGTGCTAGATGTGCTCTGTGAGATTAACGCCATATTTGCCATATTGCTTTATTATTTTGTTTTTCAAAAATTACAAAAGTGTAATTTTTTTGACTTGTCTCTCACGTCGTTGATATTTACATTATCGGCGATTTGTTTACATTATAGTTAGGAGTTCAAGTGCTTTAAATAATGTCAAGTAAAGTTTTCTCGAAAACTCAACTGTTTTCTGTGAAAACTAGCTCAAACTTCCGTATTTTTAGAAACGCTCAAACGCCATTTTCTGGCCACAAATTTTAAATGTATACGTTGTGACCCACAACGTATTCATATTAAACTTAACTAATTCCCTATTAACATAAACATACAAAACAGTTGTCTTTTAATGTTTATTTAGATTCTCTTACGAACCGATTAATAGAGCAATTGAAAAAGTGACAGTGAACACAATTTGGTTTGGGTTTGAGGAGTTTGAATCTCTTCAAAAATTATGGGAGAAAAATATGGAAGTGTTTACTTAAGGATTTATTTAATCATTTATTAGTACATTTAATGCAGAAGTTGTGCAGTAGTAATGTTGTTGTAGATGATTTTGCGGAAGAATTTTCGAAACTTGATAATGATCTTATATATTAGAATTAGAGAGTAACCTAGAAGAACAACTTGTGATGGATGTGATGTGATGAATTTGATGGATGTAATGTGATGAATGACAGGGATCTTTGTGCATTATTGCGCATATTTGCAAAGATCGTAAAAAGTGTAGGTTCATTAAACTTTAACTATTCGCATCATCAATACCTTCAAGTATTTCCTACGACGATTATAATTTTTAAATTGCAATATTACAACTTCATATCCCATATGGAGGTAGCATACAAGGCCATTGGATGTTGGGAATTTTTGAAGGCAAGTACAACATTATCAGATACTACGATTGATTGGTAAATCTAATTCCAGATACTGTAAGAATATATTTGAACAAAGTTACGCCTGTACGAAATGAAGTATGAAAGAAATTTTTTACACATGAAGATACTTTTAAAATAGTTAACAACGTCGGCGACGCCACATTCTGCTAGTCATATATAAGACAAAAATTTATGCTATCAGACAAATATTTTTTTATATTTTCTCAGACCCAAATTCGAAACAGACATTTTTGAATTTTTTTCTGTGGTTCAGAAGACTGGAACAGGCTTGAAAAAATCTCGAAAGATCCTCTTAAAACACAAATTGTTGTGATTTTTTTCAATTTTGTTTTGATAACTGGGCTGCAGTTAAAAAAATAAAAACTATTTCCCACCTTTAAACCACCTGAACTTTAAATATACTTTGAAAATGACTGCAACAATTCTGTGCATTAATTTTTGTGTTTATTATTTATTTGTATACATTTTCGTAGCACCCAGTAATATTTGAGTGGGAAACGTAGTTATAAATTATCATTCTTTAAAGCTTTCTAGTCCTTTGTATAGCATTATCATTGTAATTTCTAATTTTTTGAAAATTACGAAATTTCCAATCATTTTTGCGTCTTTCTACTACTACAATTTTTAAAAATGGCATAATTGGAACATTTAAAAGTTACAAAAGTGAACAAATATATATGCCTTAAAGAAAATGTGTTCTAAAAAAGCAGCTCTTTATAAATCATGTAATTTGTTTTTAAACTAGTATTTTTTGCGTAATTTTTGCTTGGAATTTTTGCAATGTACGAGAAAATATTTTCTCAAAATTGCTCCAATTTTTTTAGTGGAATGTTAAAAAGAATGCCGCAGGTCTCACATTTGATGAACATTCTTAAGTTTACAAAATTGCAAATTTAGAAATGATGCGAGAAATTACGAGCTGTTGTAGTAGCACCTTTATAAATACTTAAAGGAAAAATTAACTTGCGCGAAAATAAATATTTAAACGAACTAGATCTCCTTTGTGGGGAATTACTATCAAAAATACAAGGAAAAAATAAATGATAATTTGGATAAAAACCTGGAGTATATCGATAATTGAGAGCGACAGCAGTACTTGAAGGACCCTAATCACTAAAGGATCGCTGATGTTTTGAGGGCCAGGAGAAATGGAGAATATCTAAAAACCCTGCCGAGAACTCAATTCGTACGTAAAATGAATGCTGTATTGGTCGGGAATCGAACCGGAAATCTTTCATAGTTACTTCGGTTAACCTAACTGTACGTCACTTTTCGAAATACTGTCAATCAATGACAAATGAATCACTTGAGATTGACTATTCAACCCATCGTCCAGCTCTAAGGATAGAGTCAGGGACAGTTGGAAAACGAACGTGTGTCCTGTTGTTTGAAGTGCTGCTCCAGCATACATCTGGGATGCTTCAGAGAAAACCGTGGAAACGACTGATCGGAGAAACCAGCTTCTGTAAATCTCAGCCACGAAATTTTGACTTTACTCTTTGATCTTGTCTAGAATTTAGGATATCTCGTTCTACGATCCTTCCCAGCAAGAGTGGATAAATAAATTGGTTCCCAATAGCGCACTACTAACATTTAGTACATTCAATTCGTAACATACGATAGATATGAGAAACACTGGGACATTTTCCTGTTTGTTTTCATACGATGTAGATCTGTAAATAAAAAAATAAATATTTACGCACATAATTACATTTTTAGAAGGACATTTATTTGTGTATCTCTACTTAAATAATTTACTTAAAAGTGGTTCGTGTATTCAAGAGACGGTTTTCCTTGCTGTTCAATCGATCAGGTTCTTTCTGTCTTTAAAGTATTTACCTCGAATCTGGCACATTCATCTCGGTCGAACACCGTTTATCTCTTGCTCTTCAATAATCTATTATCATTAAGGTCTGTCTAAGTAATTGTATTTGTGAAAGAGAAGGTTCGTTCAAATAAAAATTAGTAGTGAACTAGAAATTCACGTAGTTTGCTCGAGTAAATGCTCAGCAAATAAGATGAGTCAGAAACCGAGACGAATTCACTAATTTCTGTCCTTTAAAAGAATTAACGGAAGCGGTCACATAAATAGATCCTGCAGCGACTTTAATGGTAAACCTGGTATGTCTTCTAGTATTTACTTTTGTTTCGTGTTTCTTCGCTTTATTGCATTTTTTATGCATTTTAATTTAGCGTTTACTGATAGCAAACTTTCCTAGGTAACTAATTTTATCATGTATTCACGTACCACCAATTGTATATCTTTGAGTCAACATTCAAATTTTTTCACAACTTGCAAATTTATTGACGCTTTGTTGTTCATTGTGTGTGTTGTTCATTGTGTGTTTTGGTTTTTCTCACGGGGTCTAAGCGATTTGAGAAAACCGTCACTAAGAGCAATACTTATGCAAGGACATTTCTTTAAATTACATTGTTATCATGTTTCCCGATTCTCAAACATGTAGTAATCGAAAACATAAGGTGAATTTCCAAATTACATCAGCTGATTCACACGAGCAATATTTTTTATATTTTGATGATTCACACGAGCCACTATGACAACAGTGTCAATAGCACAAAAAACTAAGTAAGGGCTGATTGAGGATGGAACTTTGAATAAATGAGATGAAACACAATTGAAAAGTAGTTTTCCAGAAAAAAGAAGTTTGATGTCAGAAAAAAATTCTTACACAAAGGTCCAGTTGGTACCCCAAAATGATTTTGTGGAAATTGAGTGTTCTAGTCACTTCGTTTTTCCATGGATATTAATGCTAAATTTGATTCAAGATTTAATTCATACCCGAAGCTACGGCGAAAAAGTGTTCGTACTCCGATTACTATATTGACCCTGGGGTATCGGTTGGGAAAATTACATTTAAAAAGGAAAGTGTATACTCACTACAAAGAGAAAAAAGTAGCTTTAATTTCAAAATTACATTTGATGCTCTTTATCATCACGGTTGTTTACATGGTAGTACAGCGCCACGACGGAGTTGTAGGAGAAGGGGTTGGTGTACCCGGCCCCGACATCTGCTAAGATCATTAGTTCCGTACGTGTTTTATCGCGGTAGGTGGCGGAGAGATCTGGCGCTGACCTAGAGGACCAACCAGGTATATCTCACCAGCGATGCACCGTCTCAGGCCAGGACAAGTTCTTAGGTTCTCGACTGGCCTCTCGTCTTATGTGATAATGAAGCCGTGTAAGAGTATGTAAGTATAACAAGGAAGAGGAAGGCAAGGCCGCGCGCGGTCCATGACCCATTTGTGAGGGTACTGCTCCAGCATTCGCCTGGTGTAGCGGCTGCGGGAGCGGAGCGGCTGGCAGCGGGAACTACGGAGGTTCTGGAACGACGGGTTGCTGTTTATTAAGGGGCGACTTGGTCATCTGTGGCAACGCGGGCGCAGGCAATAATTGACGAGGACAGCTACTTAGGTAGTTGGGCGGCGAGCGACGGGACAAATGGGTCATCTGCGAAGGGGAGGCGACGGGCATAAAGGAGGCTGTGTCGTGACAGGTGGCGAAGAGTTGACGAGGCTGACGCGGACGATGAGGCAAGCGATTGGGCGGGTTGGAGATTGGTGGCAACGGAGGCAGTGGGGACATGGGGAACGTTGCGGCATGGGGGAGGCGCGTTCGCTAAGGAGGCGACGGTAGCAAAGAGAGTCCAGTCGCCGAAGACGATGGAGGCGACCGAGATATAGACGTGGGCAGTTAGATAGCTTGGGTGTCGGTGGTGTAGCGTCACAATCGTCAACGACGCCAAGTTAGATTTTAATTTGGGAAATATGTAGATCAGATAACTCCATCATTATTTATTACACAAAGGTAAAATAAAGATTATGTATTTGATAACAAATATTTCCACCATAACACCATGTAGCGTCGCAATCGTCAACGACGCCAAGTGGCCAACTCCTTGTGGACACGAGAATCTTTTTCAGGTCCTTTCACTTCGACCTCTCAAAGCCTTCTCAATATTTATCTCTCTAGCAACAACTCCTGTTGCTAGGCAGAAACAAAAATCATCATAACTACTACGTTACGGTGGTGACGTGTGAAACGGGGTGGCTGCGTTATGATGGGGGGACGGGACACTGAGGACGCGGAGCACAAAGGGGTTGCGGTGTAGCGGCAGGTCGACTGTAGTGCAGTGGGCGACGGAGGCGTCAGAAATGACAAGTGCGGCAGACAATTAAGGATCATGGATGTCTGTAGCGGCATGCAACAACGGGTCGGCTGAGAAAGGAGTGTAGCTGCGCCAAGGAAGGAGTGGAGTGTCGCATTGCAGTGTGTGTGGCACGGGTAGATCAGTTTCTCCGTGGTGATGAGGACGACAGAAGCGACGGAGATGCTGAATATGGCAAGGTGTTGGGAGTTGACGAGCGAGGGCCGGCAACAAGCGACGGGGCGACGAGTTGCAATGCTGCAGCTGGAGACTAGGTCATTTGTGTCGGGGGCGACCGGGATGGGAGACTGACAGTGTGAGTAGAACGTTGGGGATGTGGGCGGCGACGGGGGCGAAGGGGGATTTGCAGCTTGGAGAGCGGCGGGAGCAATGGAGTATGGAGTCGCGGCGTGGCGCGGTGGGATCAGCGGGCAGCAGCGGGAATGGGTGGTGTTGGGCGGTGCGCGGCGGGAGACAAAGGGCGGGGAGGGTAGCGACAGGGTGCGTGGGGTCGCATGGGGCATTTGCGGGGTGTGGCGGCGGGGAGTGGTGGGGAGCGGCGGGGAGCGGCAGGGAGCGGTGGGGAACGACGGGGAGCGGCGGGGAGAGGCGGGACGCCAAAGGGTGGAGAGGGGCAGCGAGGGAGGGGATGCGCGGGGCGGCATGGCGCGTCAAGGGGGTGGTTGGGGAGTGAGAAGGCGGTGCGGGCAGCGCGAGCGCAGGGTCGCCAAGCGCCGCAGTGACCATGCTAATCTGCGCCCGCTGCTGCTTTCCCAGCCGGGTGGCCGGCCGGCCGCCGGCCGCGCGCCGCCTGCTGCTTGTCGGCGGTTTCCGCCTCGGCGAGGACGAGCCCTGGCGCAGACGCTCACGTGACAGCGGATGGCGTCACTTCGACGCACGACGAATCACTCCCTATAGCACACGCCAAATAATCACTCACACATCACCGTGTTATTGAAAGGGGCCAAGAAATACAAGAATACAAGATAAACTAACCTAAATTTATTTTATTTTTTACTTTTCTGTGATCATTCTTAGATTGATACTTTTCATTCATTCCCTTAAACACAATTATTCAATAACATTTTTGAAGAAATGAATAATATTGGCATTAATTTAGATTCAAGGATTTGCTTACATTTACACGTACAAGTATAATAAGTCATCTGATCTCAAAATTTAAATGGTACGTATTTTGATAAGCACAGACAACTGATGATCAGAGGAAGGAAACTGACACATATTTTAGTATCTCTTGCATTGTATATCAAACACGTGCTACAAGATATACAATAACTTCTGATGGCAATTTCAGCTTTCCCCTGTCAAGATCCTTAACAAAAGCATAGCAGTCATCAATCGGAATTTCGTTATTCAGTTGCAACAAGTTGTGGCATTCTTCACATCCATAGCTGGCGTCGAACAGGATCGAGAGCAAAGAGAATGTATTTGTATATTCCTTTTCACTATCATAGTTAGATCTGCACCCAAAAAACACTACACCGCCGGAGAATTTTAAATATCTAGAATCCAACACAAGTCTTCCTTTCAGTAATTACTGGAGGATAGAGAAGATAAAAGATTAATTTGACATTGAGTTGTTCCAAAACACATTGTAACCGCTTTCTCTCTTTGGTTACAAAAGTAAATCTTTAATTACTTATTCCGTGACAAGCTTCTGCCCCGTCACGCAAACCTGGGAATACTTCTAATGAAAGGTAAAATTCCCTGTCAGGGGTGGGTTCGTCATGGTTCAACTAATTACCAATTAGCAAGTAAACACAGTTCATTAGTTTGAAACAATATTGAACGTATATTCTAATGAATGAAATATGATCTACAACTGTATTTACAAATTTTACCTATGTTCTCAATATTTTTCCCATTAAATCCTGGTAGCTACCTTTCGTACCTAAACTGCAGTTATGATTTTCTAATGTAATCTTCACGTTGATCCCTTGTTTTCTAATAATAACTTATACACACAGAGATACACTTTACATAACAAAAATCACTAATAAAACACACGAAATACAATTCAAATAATGATCCTGAAAAAGAAATACATGCACACACAATGTTCCAAATTTTTTAACACCTTTGAATCAATTAATAATATAACACTTAATTCTTACAATTGAAATTTGGCTCATCCTTTGCCTTTCAGTATAAAAAAAATTCGTTTAACAAAGTCTTTAGCCAGTCCCTCAAATGCTATTATGAAATAAATAATCGGACGGCTTTCCTCCCATTCAGTATTTCATACAGCTCACTTTTGCTAAGTGTTATTTATACTCTTAAATCAATTATACGTGAATTCAGTTAAATAGTTTTACGTAAGAACACAATTTTTACATTATTCACAGGAAATATCTGAATCTGATTCTAATTACGACTTTATGAGAAAAAGAAATGACTCGACTAATTACCAAGACAACTGTTCTGTGAAATTCTAATTTGAAATTTTGTGAAAGTTCTTTCGGTATTTGTTTAACTCACGACCGGTGACCTCCCGAAGAATACTCTGCGCTGCGTAGCCGGCTGCAAAACGGCGTCCACGCCTCCAAGGTCGCCGGATTTCTACACCGCTCCGTGTTGCCTGCCGCGTTGAAAAGTGGGATGCCTCCGAACGCCGTCTCTCATTGCTTAGCGACGTTTTACCATCGGTCACTCCAAGATGATGGTCGCATAAGAATGCAAGTTGAGAGCTTCCAATTATGACTTCGTAATGGTAATGAGCCAAACTAGTTGTAATATCAGAGTTCTTATAATTCTTGAGGTTCAATAAGTACATTTCAAGAATGAGATTTCCGAAAATAATACAGACTTTCTTATACGTCGTAGCCTACTAAGTGTCGCTCTTCGTCTACGCCGTGCACAAAAAAATTAACTGTTCACCTCGGCGGCTCAAACACGATAAGAAGCGAATTCTTTTGACTGCTCACCTCGGCGACTGGAACTAGAATAGGGATGAATTCTCTCTACATCAGTTCATGCCGTTTCCGTTTGTTCCCCAAAAGTTTCTGATTGGTTACTATCAGAGTGCGTTCTGAAATGAATCTCCTGGCTGTCGCCATCTCTACGCCACCAGAGAAACTATTAGTTAATAATATGGTGTCGAGTTTTCTCTTCTATTTTTCTCCTTGGTTTAAAATGTAATCGACAATTAGCGGTTACAACATAAACAACTGGAACACAGCACACACGACTGATAACGCACAAACTCGGAACGCCACAACCAACACATACAAACAATCAACTACGAACATTGATTGGTCACGTGATATTTTCGCGCCAGGGCCCGATATCCTGTGGACCCTGAAATCTACTGTATAAGTTTACGTTTTTAGTCATGTTAGTATGTCATTTAATTTAATTTCAGTGTTTTCACAATTTATACAGTATAGTATTGTGTCCAGGAACATACTAGAATTCTTGACTTCTTCTTTAATAGTAATTCCATCTGTGTGAATCCGCACTGAATTACATGTATCGGTAATTAATTTTCAGGATATTTGCCTAAGTAAACGGGTGGTTCATTGTCTTCGTGCTGAGATCGCTAACGCTTAGCTAACACTGGGAATGATTGGAATACTAACCCGTAAGCATTCTCCTTGCGAAATCTAAATACCGGTCACTTCCTGTGGAACTATGGATGAACTAGAAGAGCAGGGCGGCTTTTGTTCTCGTTTTTTTTTACGTTTCACTTCAGTGTTTTCTACATTAATTGCCATACTACAATATTCTCTTCACCACTAGCACGATAATACGATCGCATCGTATTGTGTATCGTCTGATGTATCGTTTGTATATTCCCCAATCCACGTGCCATCTGTGACGAAGGCGTTTTTGTCCAGACTTAAATATTCAGTTAATTTTTGTTTTTCTTTTGTTGTTATTTCCAAAACTTTAATTTTAAATATCAAATGGACGTACATATATCGTTGTCCGTTGATTTTTTTGTCGGCCTATTTTCTTTATTTTGGCAATAAAAATAATATTACGTATATATTTTTCGTTGATAAACAAAGGTAGGTGATAAACAAAGGTAGAAAACATGAAGGTGCTGATCAATATTTAAAAAAGGCTGGGTGTTAAAATCACGCTTTGTACAGCCTAAACACATACGTGTACTGTCAGAAAATATATACTTTGGGTAGTATTCTTGTAGGTTACTTCATAATTTCTGCTCAAACTTGTATTTATCTCAAACTATTTTTGAAATATTCTGTATTGATAATATATTCATCTATTGAATTGACAATTCATATAATTATATCTATTATTACAATAATTAATAATGTGTCAATGTAAACCATCGATATAAAACACCGTTTGCATACTATTGTTGGTTAGAAAAATTTGGATTGTCGCATATGATTTAAGGAGAAACGCAGCGTTTATGCAACACAATATTCCCTCTCGCATTTTGTCACCACTAGAACCCTTATAACGCCCTTGATGCATACATATCTCTTGCGCGTTATTTTTCATCCGCGGAGCGTACACCTCCTGGGGATGAGTTTTCTGACACGAGTGGACCGATTAGGTGGCTCAGAGCATCAATTTATGTCACTGCAGGGCTTAGGGTTCGAGTCCCGACGATGGCACCCTATCCCGACGACGACGAAGGCTAGGTCGAATTCACCCACTGCCTGGAGGATAATTCTAGTGGTCGGTAGTTTTCGTGGTTTCTCTAATCAACAACAGTCGAATGCCGGAGCAGCACCCTAACAAACGGGCCACGGACCGCGAGCCATCTTCCGTTCCTCTTCCTTGTTTTATCCTTAATCCTTACTTACACTTACACTTACATGCACTACGCTACCGCACATGCCGGGCAACCAGTCGGGAATTTAAGGCTTCCTCCGGCTGGGACAGTGGCCCGCTGGCGCGAGCTACCTGGCTGGCGAAATTCGGCAAGCTGACGTGTAGATCGGCGCCGGATCGCCTTTCACCCCCTCCCGCGATAAGAGCACCCACTAGATTTAAGGGACTAATGACCTTAGCAGTGGCCGAGCCCGTAAACTCGAATTCGTGGGATCCCAGCAATCAGCGATTTTTACTTTCAAAACAATAATCGACATATTGAGGAACAATGTAGGCTAGCACTGCTGGATATACTATTAAAAGTATTATTAAGGACACTGGATTTACCCATTAGCCGCTGATGGTGACTCTCGCAGTAGCAGACGAAACGTTGTACAGAATGTCCGATAGACCACGGCCATCCACCCCGGAAGGTATTTTAAAAATTAAGAACGGTTGCACAAGTGCAAACAGTATATATTAACTGAAGTATTAATATCCAATTTGGAGCTTGTGGTTCACCGCGCTGTTGCTTACGTCACCAAATTAGGCGGAGCTACTTACGGGTTAACCGCACTGCTCCGCCCCCTCAGCAAACCGCCCTCGTGTGTCCGCCCCCACGCGGCGAGCTCAGCGCCTCGATCCCCGCGCGATCAGCCAATTACGCGGCGGGGAGGGGCAATTCGCGCGGAGGGGGCGGAGACGCGGCGGGGCGGGGAGGGAGACAGTCCACACAGGGTCTTAATAGGGGATTTCCTCAAGTCTTTGGTTGGTTTGTTGATTAATTGTTAGTGATACCAGGAGCGTTAACTGCTAAGGTACTTAGTCCCGTAAGTGTAGTGTATGTTTTTCGTGGAGACGTAGTGGCGATATTTTGCTGCTAGATGGTTAGATCCGGCACCTACCAACCGTCGGCTAGCGGTTTCCTTCCACAACGAGGTACCTCCCCAGCCAGGAAAAGTTCTAATCTCCCGACCGGTCTCGCATGAAGTGCATGTAAGTGTAAATGTAAGTAAGGGGTGAGGATAAGACAAGGAAGGGGAAGGACAGATTGCCGCTAGAATTCTCCTTCTGACAGCGGCTGAGCTCAACCAGCTAACTAGTGTCGAAAATCCTGCCACCGTTAGGGACTAGGAACGTCATGCCTCCCGGTCAGAGGCACTGCAGAAACATCAATTGATGCCCTGAGCCACCTCTCCCGGTATGGTTTCATTATAATGAAAAACAAGCACCAAACTTTTCCGCAACGGCACCTGTAGACCAGGTGGAGAGGTGCGGCGCGGGCGACCCAAGTCCTCGGCCGCTCAGCGGGCGCGTGGGCGGGGGGATGCAAGGGGGTGCGGGGCGGCACGCGGCAAGGCTCACGGCGTGTTTGCACACCTCGATCGTCGGGCTGCGGTGTTGCTCCGGGCCACGGCGGCAAACAGCCGCCCCCGCAAACACGCTGAGTGAGTCCCCGACGCCCACGCGCCCGTTTTCGCGCACCCTGCAGTCGCCTCCCGCCGATCTACCACTGAGCCTTCGCCGCTAGATGGCAGGATCGACGTCAGACTGCCTGGAGGAGCAGTCTAGCGGCCGGCAGCTCTGGTCGGTAGTTTTACGTGGTTTCGCCGATCAACACCAGGCGAATGCCGGAGCAGGACCTTAATAAATGGGCCACGGACCGCGCGCGATCTTTCCTTCATGCTCCGTGTTCTATCCTCCCCCCTCACGCACTTATGTACTTGCGTGCACTTCACTATTGCACAACGTGAGACCAGTCGAGAGCTCGGAGCCTGCCCCGGCCGGGTTGAAAGAAGAGTTACAATTTTTTAGAGGCATTATTTTCTAGAGGCACTATTTTTTAAGATCGGAAATGAGGATTTCAGTATTTTTTCTTACACATATATGTACTTGTGTGCACTACATCGCGGCACATGGTGAGAGCATTGAGTCTGCCCGGCTGGGGCGATGTCCCACTGGTAGGAAATACCTCAATAGGAAAACCCCCGCAACCCCACGTGTGGGTCATTGACACCTCCCCAATAAAACGTGCCGCCGCCTCCTCTGATTCCTCATCGACTTCCATGATTTTTCAGCACAAAATATTCTGTGTGCTTCAGGAAGCGATTACAACGAACTTTCTTACAATATCCCGTTCTAACAACAAAGGGCATACTGTATGAACTTTCTTTTATAAGTCAAATGATCGCAAACTTCATTATGATAAATATTAGCTCTGTACAAAATAATGAAATATTTTTGCCAATGCGTGTCCACATGCACTCGCTGGGCAGTTGAGGACGAGTACTATGAAAAGTCTGCTTAACTCATAGTGTTATCTGTAACTGCATTAGAAATGAAGAAAGGTAAGAAATCATGAAGCGTTAACCATGTTCCAATTTGAACACTGGCTTAAATTAAAGATACGTCTGCAATAACTGAGTTAAAAGCACTATTTTTTAAGCTCGAAAATAAGGATTTCAGTACTTTTTCTACAGAACTAGAAGAATTGTAAATGGTTTGCTCTTGCATATGAAAATGAAGAAATTGCAAATTGGATTCTCTTGTTTTGAATTTGTATTATTGAGGTAACGAAAGATCCCAGGGGTCTGTTCAACGTAATATCTGTATTTTTACGCAACTAACAGAAGATTAATATTTACTGTCACTGAACTGTCCAAGAAGTCAATCTACTCGTTTCTTGTTTCACCTTCAAAGGTAAGAAATAAATTCATAAAAAAATAGTAAATTTGTGTAATTTCAGCCCCAGTTTCTAAAACCTATTCTGTATCCGAAGAGGCTCAATTAGCAATTTATATTATTATTTGGAATTTTTTACTCATTTGTGGATATTTTATGGCCTAAAATTATGTTAATATAAAAAATATCGTATTTGGAGCAGGAGAAATAATAGTTATTACGGTGAGGGGGAACTCCTGTTCAAAATTGTTCAAAATGAGCAGAAGAAAATTCAAAAAACAGAAATAACTGGCAAAGACTTTGCAATAGACGGAAATAGAGTCACAAAATATAAAATTACATAATACAGAAATGTTTTACTCATCTGCGTTTTATGATCGGTTAACAATGAATAGAAATACAGGTTTTTGTAGGCTAAACCCGTTTGAGAAGGCAAAAGTGTAGAAATAATAACGTAGCTTAAGAAAATATTTTTTTTTGTAACCAGCATTATAAATGACCTTTCCTATTGCAAGAAATCGTTCATAATCAGGCGTTTTATGGCACAAATGATGACGTATTAGATTTTACGGCTCGAATGATTGCGTAGTCACACATTTAGCTAATCACAGCGAGTGAATTAGGGGGAGGCAGAGGTAAACAGAACAGCCGACCACAGTTTTCTCGCACAGATGTCAAATACCCGAGACATCACTGGAAAGTTCTTTGCAAATTCCTGTGTTCCAAAACGTTCTTCGCAAGTTTCATTCTCTTATAAATTTATAATGCTGTCATACAAAAAATAGCGTATGCAACTCGTTTATAATGTTGCTTTATTGCATTCGTGAAAATTTGAAAACTGGCTCCTAACGTCGCCTCGTTTTCAAAACATGTACTCATGCAATAAAGATTAACATTATAAACTAATTGCATAAACTACTATTATTTGGCTTCGAGTTTTCTTTATGAAATATAGAAAAATAATTAAGATGGCAATGGGAGTAAAAAAGATTATATAAATTCCTTTTAAAACGCAGTAAAATGTTTTTACTGCATGACTAAAGTTTTAAGTCAAATTGGACTTCTGAACAAAAAACGGCTATCACATTATTGTTCACACGAATAATTTTGTCGGCATTAACGCAGCAAATAAGAGTCGTTAGGATTTGGTTTTACTTGCATTTTTTTAGAGACAGTGTTCATATATTTTGGACGATCGATCCAGGCACTGGAGAGTTTTTCTTTCAAACCGTTATTTCGAATAAAAGGATCCCCGGCGGTGAGTGTTCTCGACGAACAGTTCGAGATTAATGAGCGAGGGGACGAAAGGAAGAGAAAATAAAAATCGCTCCCATTACCGCCTTTCTTCTGTTGCCGAACCAATACTCTGTTCCAAGTGAGAAAGAGGTCGAGAAAGAGGTCGACACGATGAGGAATTGATGAGGAGCCGACAGAACAGAAAGCTCGCAACTTTTTCTTTGCAGGGGTTCACTGCATTGTCTTGTGTGTTCAGTTTTACTTTGTAATGAACAAGCACAGATGGAATTATCTTCCCTTTCTTCGGTTATATTCTGGTTTTACGGAAAATGCATAAGGAGGAAGAGAAGCTTTTAGTACCACAACTTTATAATTATCAGGCGCTATTGAAGGTATAAAAGTATTTAATTGTGGATACTCTTTAAATGTGATAAAATGTGGTAACAGAATAATCATTTAATTATTTAATGAAAGCGTTCACGAAGATACGTTTTCATTAAAAGGTATGCTGTATTTTATTATCAAGTAACTACTTTATGGTCCCTTACTTATGAAGGAAACAACCATCTGAATTGCAATAAGCAAACTTAATGCCCAGGGAATGACATTTTTCCAGGATTGTTATTTCTGGAAATTATTAGTGTAGAACAGCGTTTCAAACTAGATCTAAATATTTTACGACCTTTTCTTAATGAAATAACATATTTGAGAGAGTTTCAACTCACGTAGCTGCGATCTACTTGGTATAGATCACAGGAACTGCCCTTCTCCTTACCAGCAGTCCTCGTAATAGCTCGGAGGAAAGGAAAGAAATATGACCTGGTATTAAATTCGAGTTATAATTTAGGAAAAACTATTCCTCAAGCATTTTCGAAGTAATGAAAAAACTGTTTAATTCGAACTGAATGATTCGGAGTCTTCATTATTGCCATTCATACAAAAAGGTACATCTTAAATTCTAAATATGTTCCGAATTAACGGTTGCAAGAAGGCAGCTTGCACTACATTGTCGAAACTAACTTAAATATTTATATTGTTGGGAAGTTTTATATGAATTACAATCATTTTCTAATTGTTTTACTTGACAACTCGTCAGAAATGTAATTGACATTTAATGTTTAAAACTTAATGTTTCCAAGAAACAAACAAGATACCAATTCGATATTTTTACCATTAATTTAGAATGTTCTATACAAATATACAGATAAATATCAAATTTTAATTATAATTTTGATTGTACCTAAAATTTGCGTTTATGGAGCATTAATTCGTGTTAACGACTGAACAAGCTTTTAAAGCAAGCTGAAAACAAGCTTTTAAAGATTTTTCAGAATATTGATTGCAATTTTTGTATGAAAGGTTCCAAAGAGTACAACAAAGTGTTGCAGGGTCGGCCACGCTGAGCTCTATGTAGGTGTGGTCAAGAATCTCTCTCCACTAATGCCGGACTATTATCCAACTAAAGGTATAAACACACAGACCGCGACGCGACACGGCAAGCACAATTTCATGTATGACTTTAAGGACGAGCACATACCAAACGGCGCTACTTGAAACAGCCAAGTTTGATTTTTCGCCCGAATTCGTGCGAATCACTCGCATACTGCCTCCATACTAAACCCTCCAGAGTGTGTTCATGGATAGGAGAATTAACGAAGTGTTTTGAAGACACCATCTGAACGGAGGTTTTATAGCCTAGGAAGGGATTGCTCGGGTAATGGATCGTTCAAATAGTAGATATATTCATATCCCTTTCCAGCCCAATGAGGCCATTGGACACATTACTGTTTTTTTTTTATATTTACTCGGCATCAGCGATCGCCCACAGTTTCAATGGCACCATGACTTGGTTGTGTGTGTATAGAGTCAGTAAATAGCAACTTAGACTTCATTGCTGGAGCACTTTACATTCTACAGCATTGTAAACAACTGAGTGTCTGCCGCCATTGCATCAACTGTGCTTCATCGTCTCCTGTATAATTGTAGTAGTATACCTTTGCGTTCCGGCTCTCACACACAACCAATCTTTATAAATGAGGGCTCTAAAGAAAGAGAATTTCACGGAGACTTGACGAATTTCACTTTGACTTTGAAAATATGAATTATTTGTTTAAAAAACGCATCAAATTATTCAAGTCAAATGCAACCTGTAACACTTGCCAAAGTGTTCGTCAAATAACTCCTAAACAAAGCGTTTTAAGGCCTTAATAACTAAAATATTGAGGTCAAAGGTCTCAAATAAACGTATTTTACACCATAATCTACAAGATGAGATATTCCCCAATCCATTCAATTAACTGAAAGGTGGTGATATGGTGAAAATATTAGTTTATCTTTTGGCTCGGAATTGCTTTTCTGGAGGTACGTAAGAACGCTGAAAATAATACAATACTTTTAAATAGTATAATAGATGGCTGACTCCGCGCTTTCCCAATAGGCGGAGGTGAGGCCGTGTTGCACGGCAAAAACTTCGAATGTCAAATGCAGCCCATGACAGTTCGGTAGAAGTTTACGAGTGTAACATGTATACATTGTATTTATTAACATGGTTCTGTTCCATCATAAGAAAGTAAAGCTGTAGGCAACAATAAATTATTGAAATATAATTTATATTTATATAAACTACGAACAGCATTGACATAGTGTTACCGGAGACTTGCAAAAATGAGGATTTGTTTTTTATTATGACTTACAGGTACTTCTTATTCTGTCCCATTTATTACGGTTCTGCTCCGGCATTTGCCTGGTATTGACAAGAGAAACTACGGAAAGCTACCGATCAGAGCAGCCAGCCTATAGAACTCTCCTCCAGACAGCTCCTGAATTCGATCTGGCTAAGTAATTAGTGTCGAAAATCCTGCCGGGACTCGAACCGTAGGACCGCCAGATCAGAGGCTCTGCAGAGACATCAGTTGAGACCCTGACCCACCTCATGCCGGTTTCTTTATTCGTGATTGCCTGGCAGCCAGCACAGCGCCAGAGGAAGGTTCCAGGCCGTGGTCCAGGCGCCTCCAGCAGGGCGTCCGCGCGGTGGCTGACCGCCCCCGGGGAGGGGTGGGGGGAGGGGCTGGGCGCCATGTGGCGCAGACACGCCGAGGCGCCAGCGCGGCTGCACATCACATGGCCTGGCGCGGGCGCGGGCACCGACCCGTCGTGCAAGAAGGGAATGTCATCGCACACACCGCCAGTAGGGCGACCGTTGATCACTACTACTGCAACGGAAGACGCATCGTAGAAATTTCTTTCTTTTTTCTTTTTATTAATTAATTTATTTAATGTCTGCATCAATTTTTTCATGTTGATAATAAAGGGAAATCTACGAACGTACATTCCCAGCGAGGTCCAGTTCGGGTGACGAACGGGGTGAAATAGGAAGAGAAAGGAAACACGCGCAGTTCGTCACCGTTGTAAAGAAAGCTTCACTGACATCCTCCGGTAAGCGATCAGGGAAATGCGATTTCAATTTTCAGGTGACACTAACTTTTCTGTGATCAATAAATCAAGCACTGAAAGTAATACTACTCGTAAGAATATTTGTGTTCATTTCATTTCCTAAGAATTCAAATGGGAGAGGTGACGCAGGGCATGAACTGGTGTCATTGCAGTTCCTCTGACCGGGTCGCCCTAGGTTCGAGATCCGACGGTAGCAGAATTTTCGACACTGGCTTGTCAGCTAGGTCGATTTCAGTCACAGTCTGGAGGCGAATTGTAGCGCCAGGCTGCTCTGATCGATAGTTTATTCATAGTTTTTTCCAATCAACACCAAGCTAATACCCCGCTGGTGGAGACACCGCATTGGGAAAAGCTCCGCTAGACGAAGGAAGGTCAGCGCCAGATCTTGCCATCCAGAAGAGGAAGGCCATCGTCATCTCTTGAAGATAAAACATGCACTACACTAAAAGGACTGATCACAGCAATTGACGCACTCGGAATCACTAGCAAGCAAGCAATAATCTAAGAATTATTTCTTGAAATGTATAGTATATTTTTGTTTGTTGGAAGTCAAAAAAATCCAACAGTTAATCAAATGGTTTGTTTGTTAGATTAATCAATCAGTCATCAGTTATGTACGCCTCCATGTACCCCATGATTTAGGTGCTTTAATTCTGTGATGTCTCGGTTTACCAATATCTTGTTTGTTGCATTCGTAGTGCCATGAATCCAACTCGAATTCTCCACCTCTTGTCGTCCAGCGCAGCGAGCATTCAATCCTTCTTCGGTAAGTCGTCGTGACTCATAATACTAAAGTACATTTTTAATGTCGCGTATTGTCTGGATGTCTAAGATGCATGAATAGACAATTTCCCTTGGAACTAAATTGTCTCCTTTCTTTGCTCTGTACTTTTTTTTCCGACAGAATTCAATTGCGTCTATTGTGTGAGATGTGGCCTTCTTATTTACTATTTCCCACAAGTATATTATTTTACAACAAAAAATATAAATCAGGCTTCTGGAAAGGGGACCTACCAGTTTTTTTTCTTTTTCACAATGCAGTAGAGATAAAGTTACGTAATGATCGCAAATGTTCGGCAGAAAAAAACTATTACAGACCCTTGGTTACAAAAATGTGGATAAATCCAGTTGCTAAATTTAGAAAAAATCATCTAACACGTGGTGTAGCCAGAATATGTGTTGTAGGTCATTGATACCGAAAACTCGAATAATGGCCAAACCTTTGCCCGTCTGCCTGTCAATTTGTCAATCTGTGTACGCTAATGCCTAACCGTTCCGCCGACTTTCTCCAGAATGGATATTCCCCGATGTAGCTGATATCACGGCTCCTTGAATTGGAACCCGATATTTTAATTTTGGGGATACTTTACATGAAGCCCCTGGGACATTTTCCAAATTTTCAAAGAAATGGCTCTATTGTTTTTCATTAAATTTTGTTCTTAGAGATCTTTAAGGGTCTTTAAGAGAATACTGCAAATTCGTTAAAAACCTTAATTTTTCAAAAATTCCAAAAGTTGAAAAGTTTTTGGGAGTCTTCCTACAACTAAATTATTAAAGATAAATATTTTTCCCTCAACGAAATCTCTTCAAAGATTTTGAAATAAAGTCATGTACAATTTTTACTTTCTCGCCCTACGAATACTTCTTAAGAAGAGAAAGTTATGTTATCGTGCACCGAAAAACGGCGAATTTTCGCCAGAAAAACGCATATAGCCCGGGTCTGGTAATAAAAAAGTGGATAAATCCTGTTGCTAAATTGAGGAAAAAAATCCTCTAACTCGTGGTGTAGCCAAAATCCATAGTTTTTTGTTTCTTGATACCAAAAAATCGATTGACGGCAAAACGTCCGGCTGTCCGTCTCTGCTCAATGCTAGCGCATAAACACTTCAGCCCATTTTCTTCAAAATTGATCTTTCCCAATCTTTTCGGCTGATGTCGAGGCTCCTGGAATTTGAAACCGATATTTTAACTTTGGGGATACTCTACATGAAGCCCCTTGGATATTTTCCAAATTTTCAAAAATATGGCTCCAAATATTTTATTAAATTTTGTTGTTGAATTGTGCAAAGGACGTTTAAGAAAATGATGGGTATATAATTCTCGTAAATGGCCCCAATTTTCCAAAAATTGCAGAAATCAATTTCAGAAGTGCGAAATAGAAGATAGAGATATTTGCCTTGACAAAGTCGGTTGTACAAAATTAATAGTTTAAATTAGGTTTTGTACAATTTGTGAAACGAGAGTAGTTTTTGTGTAATATGCGATTGAAATTTACGAAATTTTGTTTCTCAAAAAGAGCTCAAAATTTTTTCTTTAAATTTACTTCACATTTGTAATAACTGACGGTAAAAAATGTGATGCTAGTCCTACTTTTGGATGTTGCTCTATTTTGTGAAAAATTTCGAAAAAATATTTTTGAATCTACAAAATGATTGGATAGAGATTTTTGCCTCAGACAAAGTTTATTGTACAAAATTAGCTTTTTAAAAAATATCATATACTATTTTCTTTAAATAACCGCCGTAGTTTTGCGTAATTTGCGCTTGAAATTTACGTTTTTATCAAAAACCGCTCCAAACTTTTTCCTTAAATTTTCTTTACATATGTAAAAACCATAAAAAATATGGTGCTAGTCTGATTTTCAGATATAGGTCCATTCTTTCGAAAATATCAAAAGAACGTGAACATTTTAAATCTAAAAAATTGGAGATATCAATTTTCTTTTAAACAAAGTCTATTGTAAAAAACAGCTATTTAAAAATGGTCATGTACAAAAAATGAGCAAATGTTTTGCTTATTTAGTGTCAGAAATGTATGCAATTTCAAAAAATATGATTTTTTTGAAAATCCGCAGGAAACATTTTCATTTAAGTTTCTCCTGGTATGTAAAGGAGTTTGGAAATAAGTAAATAAACTAGTGGTGCTATAGAATGGCACAGACTTTCTCGTAGAAATTAGTTTTCCAATGTCTTTAGTCTGAAGTAGGTTATAAATGATTCTCTTCCTAGATACCTTCTTTGGTCGCCCAAAGGACATTTTTTTCTAATTCTCTCCACTTTTCGGCTTCCTAATGCTAGAAATGAAACCACCATACACTTATTACTACTATTATATAAGTGTAAATGCCGTGTATTGCCAGAGTGGCTGCGGTCTCTAAATGGCGAGCACGCACTCGGCCCTTTGGAGGAAAGCTTCGCCAGTTTGAATCCTGGTCGGGGAGTATTATTTGTCACAATTCTTTGTGCAGTAAATTCTTGAGAATTTTAGAACTTTATTGGAAACCATTGGAAGCAATTCTAATCACGAATATTATTAATTACGATAAATAAACTGGAAGTGTCGGCACGTGATTTTCGAATTTTCAACTTTTCAACAATTTTTCACATCTCTTCTTGGATATGTAAAACGTATGTACCATCATATTAATTTTTCCCATCAGGCATTTACCATTTTATGCCTCTGCCTGAGTTCGCCCATACGGTGCTTGTGTGTCGTAGTGGCATGAGTCCCGGCACGTTGACTATGACGATCTAAGTACGGATCGCGGAACGGAAAAAATTTGCTGGTTAGAAACATTTTTGCTGGTATATGTGGTGTATAGCATTCAGGAGAATAAACATTTAGAAGCGATGCGAGAAAGTATGTGCTTTGGTAGCACCACTAGTTTGAACTTTTGAGTACTTCCGCGTAAGTTTGCGTGGAAGTACGGGAGAGAGAGTACGTGCTGTTTTAGCACCACTATTTAGTCATAATTTGCCAAACCCCGCCGTCCAAAATCCAAGCTCTTTCTTGATTTTATGACTTCAGTCGCTACTGCATTTATCATGCTATGTCTGCTGTGTCATGAAACTTAATTCTGATCCCTTCATGCAGCGAAGATAAGTAGATAAATTTTCCAGAATTATTGATACGTGACTTTATGACTATAATCAATGTAGACACGTGTTGATAAACTTTACATTAAGTGATTTTTTACGTTCTCGCCTTACGAATACTTTGTTGGAAGAGAAAGTTATGTAATGGTGCGCCGGAAAACGGCTAATTTTCGCCAGAAAAACTATTATAGCTGAAGTCTGGTGAAATAAAAGTGGATAAAACGTGTTGCTAAATTTAGGAAACTATTGGTGCTATGGAATGGCACAGACTTTCTCGCAGAACTTAGTTTTCTAATCTCTGTAGTTTGAACCAGTTTGTCTGTTATGAATGATAATCTTCCGAGATACCTTCTTTGGGCGCCCAAAGAATATTTGGTTTCACATTCTCTAGATTTTTCGGCTTCCTAATGCTAGAAATGAAACCATCCTACACTATTACTATTATACAAGTGTAAACGTCATGCAGAGCTATTGCGGTCGCAGTCGTTAATCAGCGAGCATACGGCACAGCGTTTCGGAGGGATGCTGCGCCGCTTCTGGAGTCCTGGTCGGGGCATATTATTTGTCAAAGTTCTCTATTGTCACAGGAAATAATTAAGAATTCTAAAAACTTTATTGAAAACCATATGAAGCCATTTGAATCACAAATATTGATAATTACGATAAATGAAATGGATGTGTCTGTATATATTTTTCGAGTTTATAACTTTCAATAATTTTTCACGTCTCTTTTTGGATTTGTAAATCGTCTTTTACCATCGTATCAATTGTTTGTTTATCATGCATTTACCAATTTATAGCTCGGTTCGATTCTTTTTATGATTCTGTTCGACGCATGCGGTGATAGTTTGGCGTAGTGGTGTAAGTGCCGGTTCGTTAACTTTGAGGATCGGATTTCGGGTCTCGGAACGGAAAAAGTTTGCTGGTAGAAAAAACTTTTGCTGGTTTATGAAGTAGTAGAGTAGCATTTAGGAACGTGTAGGAGCAGTGCGAGAAAGTATGTGCGTTGGAAGCACCACTAGTTTTTCACTTCGGACTGCAAAAAATAGTCTCAATTCATCCTATTATTGCAACCGAGAAAATAGCAGAAGATAATGTTAGGTTATCCAATCATCAGTTAGGATTATCAACTCAACAATTATATCAGCAAAAACTAATGAATCGAAATTATATATTACATTTTTACCATATACATGTATTAATTCAGTTTTTGCACAGTAAAACAATTTTATTATAAATATATTTATCACTGAAATGAGAAACCCACAATAATGTAATTGATTTCGAATTTCTGTCTAATAAATCCCAGATTGATTGCATCAGCTTCAGTATCATATGAATATGAACAAAACCTCATTTTATATCAAATCGCTTTTAATTCAGCGTTCCCCTACACCATGAATATTTATCTCTCACTTAGCTGACACCAAATATAATGCGTATACATCACTTAATATAGTAATGCTTGACAAAATGAACTTTGGAATTTTGCATCAATCGAATATTTTTCCTCGTAAAAGATGCAAAATTTATTTTCGTTATATTCGTTGAATGAATTTAAAAGAATTATTATCCCATCATCTGCTGACTGTTCCCAATTTCTTACTTTAAATATTATCTCGTTGCATAGATTTAAGAATTATTACTAATCTTCCGTGGTCTTCATTTAAATTTATAGACTGAAAATATTCAATGTTCATGTTCAATCTAACTTTAAATAGTAATGTTAAATATCAGTTCCACAAACTAAAATATTTTAATACTTTTATTAGTTATATAAACTGCATATCATGTCGTAAATATATATTTTACTTAACAGAGTTACCTGAATAGGAAAATTATAAAGAAACGTTGTATGATGATTCTAAATGAAACTATAAATAGTCGAGTCTGTACTGAATGTTTAAAAAATTCCTTTTAGACAAAAAAGAGCACAGCAAATATATTGTGTTATTCAGGCTCACGTATCATTTTTCTGACTTTCTTAATCTTTATTACAAGTTAATCTTCAACATCTAGAACGCGGAAAGGGTTTATACCAAGCCGATAGTACTTTGTTGAGTGGGACGCACAAAAGAATGTATTGATGCTTTCTGTGTGAATGAATTTGAAAAAACAAAACAAAAAAAAGCTACCTATGTGAACCCCTTTAATTCTAAAGACTTCAAATATTCAATGGCTTTCTCCCTCTAGCGCAGTTACAAACCCATGGTTAGTTATTGGTTACATAGAAAGGTACATAATTTGGACAGCAAATAAAATATTTATTACAACGTTTAAGAGATATTCCTGAATTAACAAGAAAAACATTGACACAGAAATATCAATTACAATATTTAAATATGTTACACCTTCACTAACATCCGCTTGCCAAATCTGGAGAGATGCAGCCAAAATTAACTTAAATAAAACCCAAATAATCCAAAATAAATTCCTCCGTTGGACCTTAAATATTCCTGGTACATTCTCAATTGCCTAATTCGAAAAGAACGTAACATAGTTTCGCTCAATCAATGAATTATTATAATTTCTTGACGTTTTTACATAAAAATATCATCTTGTCTGGCAAAAAGATAATTAACACAAATACTTTCCCAATAATTAAATCTCGGCATTGAAACGATAAGTTATACCTTGCGTAATTACAATAAATTAAAAGGGAAACTATCAAAAATATTGTTGTGAAAGAAACAACAAAAATTATAAATACAATTTGCAACTTGAGAACCTTTCCTGTATAATTCACGGTATTAATTTCTCTTTTCAATTGTGTCTTCAAATAAATTGTAAAAACGTTATGTGTTATGTAATGTATTCATGTAAATGTTTAAATTCTTAAAGGTCCCTAAGGACGAACAAGAATTAAATGTACATTTTGAGCTATTTTTTACAAACCTATTGATAAAAGTCATTCATGCATTTATAGTCTTCGAAGCGGCTTGATATTTTATGGCAAATCCTTTGTAAAGATGATGTACAAGAGGTAAAAAGATATTCGAGTATTTAAAGAAGTGAAATAATACATGCAATGAACCTGAAGTAATGGTAAGTCCGAAGAAGTATCGTATTCATTAATTAGTTTTGCAAATAAAGAAATAATGATTATTGTTGTTCTAACAAAATATTTTCCCGAAAGGAACACAGCATTTCACATTTGATCCATAGCTATTCCTTACTACCCTCCCTTCTCTCCCTTGGCTTTTCGCATTGTATCCAAGGCTCCCTTTCCACACAATGCCGCTTCCTTCACTTCTTGCTTTGAATAAGTCTTCCGATCACAAGACTCCGCGTATCTCTGACCGCACTTCCCCCACTATCTTCCGATCTTCCCCTCTAATCCCCCACCCTTCGCTCTTCACTCTTCGCCGTCCACTCTTTTTCCGTTCGTTTCAACCACACTCTTCGCTACGTCGTCCACTGTCCGCCCTTTGCTTCTCCCTTCGCCCGTCGAGGTCGGCAGCTACCCTATTTCTCGGCATGTAATAGGATGGCCTGCAGCTCATTTAATCTTTCCTTTAATTGCGGGTACTCGTCGCGTTCTTCGAGAGCGGAGGCGGATGATGATTTCTTAGCTCCTTTGAGAGGCCCGGGGGGGGAGGGGGCGGCCTCCCGAGGTCCCCGTTCGAGCTCAGGAGGCGGCGAAAGGAAATGAAAGCTATCTCCGCCGCGCCGCCCCGTCCCGCACCGCACCGCCCCTCCCGCTCACCTCGCACCGATCCTGCCGCCCCCTTCGCCCTCGCTCCGACCGCGGAGGGTCCCGACCTGCGTTCATGCCGCTCTCGCCTTCCCTAGGGCTTCGCCTTCGCGCGTGCCCTGTCACTTACACCTGCCCTGGTCTAAGCTCGGACGTAGCTTTTGCTTTGGCCCCAAACTTCATCATCGTCATCGTCATCGTCTTCTTCGTCGTCATCCTCGTTCTCGCCCTCTCCTTCGCCGTCCTCTACCTTGCCCTCGCCGTCCTCCCCACGCCCTCGCCATCGCCTTTGTCCTCAACCACGTCCTCCCGCCCTTGACCACGCCGTTATCTCTTTCCAACACATCAGAGTGTGTGATACATAGCATCTCTTCCTCTCTCCTTTCGCGCTCTCTTCTCTTATTTTTTCTTGTCTTTCTCTTGCAACTATGTTGCAACTTTCTTCTCTTTTTCTTGTCTTTATCTTTCTCTTGCAACTATGTAACAAGTATTATTCAAAAATGTTATGGTGTTACTATGTAAAAATAACGCCTTAAAAACCTACAATGATGCAAGTGGATTGAGTGAAATGAACAATAAACTTCTTGTGGATTTCCCTTTGGATGATTGCAGTCACGCACGAAAAGAAATGAGTGAAAATCATTGTAATGCCTCCCGCTGCGAGTATAACATGAGACAAATGTTTGAGAACGCGTTTACGTTCCTGCGAGCAAGAGCTTTTGAGTGGAGACAGGGAATGTGTGTAAGAGCAGGGAGGATCGAGAATCAAGAACTCTCCCCTTCTCCCTCTTCTTCACTCCGACCTCCTTTCTTCTCTCCCTTCCCCTTCCCACTTCATCCAACCGGGAGGAATTCAATTAATTGCAGCCTAGGACGGCCGCCTGCTGAAATCCCCCTGGGCGCCCTCCTCTGTTCAGTTCCTGCACCGCTCCTCCTCGCTCCGCGTCGGACCTTCCCGTCTCTCGCCGCCCCATCCCCCGTTGCCACGCCGCTCTCGTTGCCCGCTCCGCTCTGCTCCATGCCTTTCCTTCTCATTCCAATTCCAGCCTATCACCTCCCATCTCGTGCCATCCCATCCCATATCGGTCCACCTTGTTCCGGTATATGGTGTCTCGTCCCGTCTCGACCCATCTCGTTCCTTGTCAACCCGTCCCGTCCCGTTTGCATTAGCTTCACCTCGTCCCGTCTCGTTCCTTGTCAACCCGTCCCCGTCCCGTTTGCATTAGCTTCACTTCGTCCTTCCCGTCCCATTGCGTCTCGGCCCTTCGTCTTGAATCAGCGGCCTCCCGTTCCTCGTTCCTTGTCCAACCCGTCTCCCGTCCCGTTTGCATTTAGCTTCACTCGTCCCGTCTATTTCGTCTCTCCAATTCCAGCCTATCACCTCCCATCTCGTGCCATCCCATCCCATATCACCTTGTTCCGGTATATGGTGTCTCGTCCCGTCTCGACCCGTCTCGTTCCTTGTCAACCCGTCCCGTCCCGTTTTTGCATTCAGCTTCACGTCTCGTCCCGTCTCGTTCCTTGTCAACCCGTCCCGTCCCGTTTGCGTTAGCTTCACCTCGTCCCGTCCCAGTCTTCACGTTCTTGTCCCGTCCCATTCGCGTCTCGGCCCTTCGTCTTGAATCAGCGGCTCCCGTCTCGTTCCTTGTCAACCGTCCCGTCCCGTTTGCATTAGCTTCACCACCTCGTCCCGTCTCATTTCGTCTCGTCTCGTTCCATCTCGTCCATTCGCCGCTGGAACCTTCCGCGCGCGGGGCGGTCGCGGACCCAAGGCAGATGCCGTCGCATTCACGTTGCGCGGGGCATGAGGAAATAGTCCAGTCAAACGGTGCTCAAAAATGCCAAATAGCGGAAGGTTTGGTGTAGTTTTGATTTTTGGGTCCTATATGTTTTTGAGGTCGCTGAACACGAATATAATGTTTGTCAACAAAAAACATGTTTTTTGCGAAAAAAACGTCTTTCCAGGCAAAATTTTGTTGACAAACATGATATTCGTGTTCAGCGACCCCAAAAACATATAGGACCCAAAAATCAAAACTACACCAAAACTTTCGCCTATTTTCTACCATTTGACTACAGGTGTAGCCTCGCCGAGATCGCTGTTCTCATGAGAGGGTCTTGCTTTTTGATATTTCCTTCAATGCATCCAATCTTTCTTTACGGGTTCCGTCTTCGTGCGCGCCTTTATTGTGCTTTCTGTGGCAGTCTGTGCTCATTCGTCCCAAACTATTTGCATGTTGTCGACCCTTTTTACGACTCCTTTGACACTTTTGAAGACTCACAAGAAGATGGACAATTGCACTGTTGGCCAGCTATCTCTCCTGTGGAAAGGAAGCTTTAGACGTGATGCCATGAGCACTCCAAGAAAAGTCAGGGGGACTGCCGCTTCTTGAATTTTGTATTTCAGGGCAGTCAACCTTAGTAGCCGGCGCCTGCGCTAAATTGATTTGTTTTTGCTTGTGCCTAATGTCTGTGCTAAATTGATTTGCTTCGTCATCATCGTTATAATCGTCATCATCTGCTTTACACATTTCTAATTCGCGCAGAAACTCAAAGAAAAACTCTACAGCCTCCGACCTTCTTAGATGTGTCTGTCATTGTTATGGATATCCAAGAACCCGGAAAACTTACAAAAATATGAAAGGTTCGAGTTTAAAACCACGGTAACCAACGTGGAAACGTTTGCGAGGTATAAGCAAGTAAACATTTTTGCAGATAAGGGTTAAATGGAGTACATAAAGATGATAGCCGGGAAACTAATATGAGACATAATTTTAACCATTTGAGAATCACAGCATATGGACAGGAAAAGGCATACGAAAATTTTAATTTTGGAAACACTATAATTGTGAGGGTTACCATATTTTACACTCGGACCCTTCATACATTACTACTTTCCAATAAGCGCAGAAATTGAAAGTAAACTATGCAGATTCTAGTATTTTTAGAGGGTGTCAATGGTTTTGCTAGATACATAGGAACACGGAAAAATTAAAAAAAAAACACATTTCTAATTTTCAATGCGCTCAGAAATTGGAAGGAAACAATGCAAATTCCGGTTATGTGAGAGGTGACAATGTTGTTTTTAGATATCCACGAACTATGGAAAAAACTAGAACAATGAAAGTTTTGCTTTTGACTGAAAAATGCAAATATTGAAGCGTGTTATTCCTATTCTCATACTGCGCGTACCAGATGAATTTTCTTACTCAGGGCTTCACAAAGGGCAGGGAAGCACAAAGGATGGTTTTGAAATTCTGAATGTACTAAAAAAATCTTAAACCTATACTTAATCTATTTTTACTTTCTTGCTGCCTCTAACGCAATCGAGAGAAATTCATGTAATGCTGCGCGCAAAAACCACAAAGTTCACCGGCAGAAAAATTTTATCACAGAGCGCTGATATAAAAAAAATGGAGAAATTCAGTTTCTAAATGTAGAAAAAGTTCTCTAATACGTGGTGTAGCCAGAATCGATGATTTGTGTGCCCGTGATACCAAAGAATCGAATAAAAGCAAAACGTCTGTCTGGCCATTCGTCCACAACGCTAGCGGCAAAACCATTCAGCTGATATTCTCCAAAAGATCTGACTGATGTTGCGGCCCGTTGAATTTGAAATCCATATTTAAATTTTTGGGGTGGACATGAAGCCTTTGGGACATTTTCCAAATTTTTGATGTCCATCATTTTTGATTAAATTTTGTTGATGGATAGTATGAAGAACGTTTAAGAGAATGGCGAAGGTCTCATTTTCGTTGAAAACTCTAATTTTTTGAAAGTTGTAAAAGTCCCAAATTCTTTTCGGTGTCTTCCTACAACTACAAAAGATAGAGACGACTACGACTACAACTACGATGATAGAGATTTTTCCTGAATTGAAATCTGTTCCTTAAAAGCTAGATTTTGAAATAAGATCATGTAATAAGATCATTTTTTTGAAAATTCAAGTATTTTTCGCATATGTGGTATACGGGGTATACCACAGATAAAAACAATGTACTCGATTCAGAGCTGTAGTGTATTTCGAGCGAGTGGAACGGACGGGAGGTGGCTATGGGAACAGGCGCTAGTCATTGGAGCGAGAGAGGGGGGGGCAGTGCTAAGCCGAGGGGTTGGCGAGCTTCCTCAGAGAGAAGGAGAGACGGTGAGGTGACGCCAGAGAGTTCGGACGTTTGAGAGAGAGAGCGGTCGAGAGAAGTGAATTAGTAGACATATGAACTGTGTGTTGAGTGTGTGGAAAGGGATGGAGCGGTTTGAAGTCGGCGTCCGAGGAAGCTGTGAGGAAGAAGTCATCTCGAAGGTGGTTGGCGGACCCTGGGAGGGGACAGCCGAGACGTAACTGCAACAACGCTGCAGCCAGCTAAGTGAACAGGGGGGAACAGTAATCGTTTGAGTACATAAAGGGCCTAAACAGTTTATTTCACACGGACGTCTGAGATTGCATACAGTAGCTACATTTGTATGGGAACAGCCAAATATGATATCTTAATGGGAAGTAAATGGTATTCTTTATTGTAAATTTCAGTAATGCAATGGTTTAACATAGTACCAGATACCTGCAGGAGGGTCAAATTGAGTTCATGTTGTTGTTCTCTAACAGAGCATGTTTGCCATCAGGTTTATTTGTTTGTATGTTTTCTTTGTTTAGAATATAGTGCTTTTTTTCTTTCAGTGTGTTTTTGTTCTCCTTGTGTGTGTGTGGTTATGTGTTGAAAGATCTGCAAGTGTAGGACAACCCACAGGTGCTCCCAACTTTGTAGAGAGAGAGAGAGAGGAGGGGAGAAGGAACGTGAGTGGCGGTTGTTAGAAGTGAATAGGTGGGCGTGATAACCCAGATGGTGGTGCCGGCGTTTAGGAACGGGCATTTACACACAGATCCCGTACGGGGTGTCTCGGCAGCCTGAATCTTTTGGTATAATAAAATAATGTTGCGGACATTATCTCTTTGCAGCGAGAACCCATCTCACACGCCGGTAGGTACTGTTACATAGGGAGGGAGAGGGTTTTTGGATACCCTGCCAGGATCAGGTCGAGCATCGGGGAAAGTGAGTTTTTAGTGGGAGTAGAACTGGTATCAGTAATTAGAAGACGGCATTTAACAATGGCAGGTTAAGTTAAAGGCAAACAATGGTGAAATTAACTGAAATACTTGTTCGAGGACTGTATCAGTATTAGGAGGGCATTTTGTTAGGTGTGAAACTGATCCGTAATCCTGGAAATGTAAGACGGAGAGACGCGCCCGACAGCGGCTCAAGGTCAAGCCGGAGACAGCAGCGTGGGAACGGGGGAGGGAAGTGTGTTCGCCAGGCGACTTCGGAAGGCAAAAATATTGTCAAGAGAGGCCGGGAGAAAGAACTAGTTATTGTAGATTCCGAGTTGGTAAACACTGGAAAAATGGAAACACGGATGAATAAGAATCGGAAGCAGAAGGAGGCGGAGGAAGATAAACAAAGCGGCGACCTGGCAATAGGAATGTAAGAGGGAAGGAATGAAGCGACAGAAAGCGAGTTAGATAAACCCGAAGAGATGGCACAGATTACGCACAACACATTAGGCGATGAAGATGGTAGCACGATGACAGCCGAGAGTTCGGGGAAAAGTGTTGAGGGAAACGACGAACCAGCGGTACCGTCCCGAGATTCCATCGCATATTTTTCCCAGTGATGCAGGAAGAGCGTAGAGAAAAGGAAGAAAGGAGAAAGCAGAAAGAAAGGGAAAAAGAAGAAGAATGCAGAGAAAACGAGAAAAGGAGGAAGAAAGAAAGCAGAGAGAACGAGAAAAGAAAGAAATCAGAGAGAACGGGAAAAGGAAGAAGAGAGAAAGGTAATGAATTCGATAGCAGACGATATGCGACAAGCCATGCGAGAACGTTTCTCCACATTTCGGGAGGAAATGCGACAAGAAATCAAGACATCGATGGCTGAGATGCAGAAAACCGTGGAGTGGAAAGAGCACCTGCTAATGGAGGTACAGGAAACCACGTCACAGCGCGCCGATGCGCAGGAAGAGCGCATGCGGGTTCTCGATGACAATATTCAAGAGCCGCAGCGGGCCGCGATGAGGCTGGAGGCCAAGGTCACGGAAGGACTAGCGCAGGTAGGAAGGCGTATTGAGAGCGTGGAGGACAACATCACCACGTCGAAGGCACAAGAAAAGGCGACCCTGGAGAGTAAACTGAAGGAGTTGAAAGAAAGAATTCGTACCGAAAGGTGGAATGGAGGAAGTGGAGGCGTTTGCGTGGGCAGCTGGCAGATTCCAAGCCGAATGAATTTTGAAGGCAGTCCGAGGGACACATCGTGGACATTTTTGAAGGCAGTTGAGGATTTCTTTATCATGAATTCTGTTCCCAGCCATTTGAAAGTACGAGTGGTATATCAAATGATGTCCGGGAAAGCAAAGCTGTGGATGGATATGGTGGGGGACAAGATTAACACATGAAGAATGGGTTGAGCAATTTAAGGCCCGATATTTTAATAAGGATCAGCGTTTCAATCTGAAGTTTGCCATGATGGCACAACGTTATAAAAGCGGGGAGAAAGAATCACTTCAAGATTTTGCAGTACGGAAGGCGGCAAACTTTAAAGCATGCGACCCGAACATGACTGAACGGGAGATCATCCGAGTAATTACGAGTCAGTTACCGTTCACGTATCTAAACATATTGAATAGTATTGAGATTAGGGATCTGGAGCAATTCACAAATACTTTAGTGAAATATGACAACAATGTTCAACAAACGGAAATGGGGAAAACTAAAGAAACTCGAATCAATGCTGTACAGATGAAAGAAAATAAGACCCCGGAGAATTTGCAACGGGAGAAGGAGAAGAAAATAGAAGAGAAGGGAGGGCAACAAGGCGGGCACAGCAAGAACCAAGAGGGCAAGGGAAAGAAAAATGGACCAGGATATGGAAACGGTGATCCGGGTGGTGGCAACTAACGCGTATGAAATAACAGATGAACATGGAATTTCGCGAGGCATTCACAACGCCTACAACCTGAAAACGGTGCTGTAAGGATAGTCCAGAGTAGAAAGGACAGGCGTGAGATTGTAGGAAATGTTTTAAATGCTATTCAGTTTCTGTTTTTATTATCATCTAGTGGCAGCATTTGGGTGTATTTATTTTGCAGTAAATATTTGTTTTGTTCGTCAGTATACATAGAGTGTCATTTCGCGGTGAGAGTACTGTTTATGAACGAAAAGAAAGTTGGTTATTGTATTGGAACATTGTTTTAGATATAAGTTTAATTGTAAGTTTTTAATATTACTTTTGTTTTTGACTATGAATGTATATTTAAAAACAGTAAATTAAGTGTAAATGATTTTCATGCTCAAGAAGATGAACTGTACGCGACGTGTGGTAAAGAACGTGGACTCTTCCCAGTGTCAGACTCCACGTTTTCCTCTTGTGGTGGGGCGATGTGGTATACGGGGGATACCACAGATAAAAACAATGTACTCGATCAGAGCTGTAGTGTGTTTCGAGCGAGTGGACGGACGGAAGGGCCAGTTGGACAACCAACCCTGTTGTAGACCAATCATTTTCAAAGTTCTCAAATTCACTTATCACACCAGGATGAATTCTCTAAAATGTGCGAAGAAATTATCAATTTTGTAGTAAAATGAATGACCAGTAAATGTCTCACTCTATTGTACATCATTTTGCATTTAGAATTTATACTGCTATATTGATTATTATTAGCTTCATGTGTGTCGTAAAATTTGTGATCGCATTGTAGCAACTGCTAATATTCGTCTGTTTGGTAGGCTTATAAATTTCACAAGACACTTCCGCTTTCGAACTGATAGTGCTAATTGCACTCTTTAATGTGACGTAAAATTCATTTTGGGTTATTTTTTCGATTTTCAGAATTACAAAAATGTAATTTTTGAAAGATTTCTCACACCGATAATATGCACATTTTCAGCAATTTGTAAACACTATTGTATTTGTGAATTAATGTACTTCAAATGATTTCTAATTACGTTTTTTGAAAACTCAAAAATTGTCTGTGGAAAAGAACTTCAAATTTTGCATTTACAGTAGCACTTAAACGTTTTTTTTCTGAAAAACGACTCCAAAGTTTTCAAAGAAAATCGCAATTTAGGACGATATTTTACTGTTCTTTAATATTCTTAAAATAATATTGCTGTTCTATTATTAGGCAACTGAAATATTAATAAATGTCAAAAAAATGAGCTTTTGACGGCGATAGATGGCAGCTGACAAAATAATGTGGCAAGTCCAAATAGCTAGCAGAGACCAAAGGAAATAGAAAACCAAAACGGGAAAGTCTGTGCCATTCTGTAACACCCCTAGTTATTTTGTTGCCAGTGAAGAAAAATTGCCGAGAAGGTTCACAAGGCAGGATTGAGAGTAGTACCTTAAGGAGCCGGAGTTCAGTGGCGTTTGATCGACTGCTGACGTCACTGTAATCTTTGCTCTGCCTACCTTAGCCCCACCTCCACACCAGCGCCATCGCCAGTGCAGATGAGACTAGGAGCCGGGAGTCCATGCCCATCCACATGTCCACCCATATGCCCATGCCCGTGCCCATGCCCTAGTTCCGTATTCCCACGCGCCGCTCTTTTATCACCGCGGGAATTTCCTCGTTCGTCACTCTAGCAAGGCAGGTCTAGTAACGGAGGTCCAGAGCACAAGACCTCATTTTATCTTTCTTTGCCTTGTTGGTTTAACCCTGGAGTTATCAAAAATGTCACTGATACATTGAGACTAAAAATGAGTAATCTAATATCTGTTTCTGAACAAATATTCAGTTTTAAAAAACGAAACTTCCTATACTATTTGTTTCGAGAAATTCTTATTTACACGTGTTCATTTATCTCTCTGGTTTCCAAATTTTGTAACATAATTAGAAATAAAATAGCATAGAAATTACTCATTTATCTGAGGGCATTGTGAAAGGCTGACGCCGTCATTTTGTCGGTTACGGTTCATTCAAGTCACGTTTTGTTGCGAACTACGACCACAGAAGGGAAGAACAATGAGATCTCATATATTTTGATATATTTATAAAGAGGATATAATATACTAATGTTCAAACATATTCGTGGAATCGAACTTGTATTTCTAACTTGATCTTAAAATCCGAATATCTTTCAAATTGACGGTCAAACAGCTAATCCGTGCCACTCAAGGACAGTTCTATTTAAATTATAAAAGAAGCAAGACATTGCAGTTATCTGAAATGAAAGCTGTAAGGAGTTTTCAACAAATCCTGTCATCCTGTCCCTATAAAGTTTATATGTGCATTTTGTGATAAATTGTATCTACTTTAATTTTGTAAATAACAATTGTTTCGATAGAAGGGATAGTTGTGAAGATGTAAGCGAAAAACTAAAAAAAGGGCGAAATGTTTATGGTTTTTTGCAATTTTCTCTGTGAAGCCGACCTTTTTTGAGGTGGCAAACATCAAATTCGAATTTAGCACCCTCAAAAACATTTAGAACCGTTGGGAAGAAAACTTCCGGATTTTTTTCCAGGGTCAGATACCATTTGACATGACTATTGCTCTCTCGTGCCCTAGTGACATATGTTCCATGTTTCCTCTAGTCTTTCGGGAAGCGGGTGGTCACAGTATTCACAACGTTACTCTGTCGGGGAGGAAAATACTCCCTCCAATGTTCACTGCAGGAATGTTATGGTCGGTTAGAAACGCTCAACATTCGGATTCTCGTATTTTAACCATTGCACAACAACGAAGATTTGAAACGCAAATACTCAGAAGCGGAAGCGTCTTCGATTATTAAAAATATAGAAATGTAACCAAAATATTGATATATGAAATTGTTACATTTAAGATATTTATGTGTAAATTTTATTTTATCACTACGTTAAATGTATTGCAGAGAATAATAGTGGCCGACGGAGACAAAAACTCTTTTAAAGGAGAGTGTAGGCTTCCGTGGCCGGAGTCAATATTAAGTTGGCTGTCCGGGTGACGCCGCGTCCATGGCAAAGGTGCCGACGTTTCGGTCGCCATTCTGCGACCTTCCTCAGGTCGTAATGCATTACGCCCTGAGGAAGGTCGCAGAATGGCGACCGAAACGTCGGCACCTTTGCCATGGACGCGGCGTCACCCGGACAGCCAACTTAATATCTTTTAAAGGAGTCGAAGAACGACAACGTTTAGGAATCCCTGTAATAGATAATTCCAGGGCTTGGGATTTCTAGTGTTAAACCCAAAGTAAGCATTGTATCAAAGACCGTTTAGACTAGTACAAGAAGAAAATATTTGGACAGATGCAAATATACCGCAGGATCAAGCGGGAAATACAAACTAAACTGCGAGATTATAAGGGAAGAGAGTAGAAAATCATATTCTAGTATTTTTGAACATCAGGGATATATTACAATTCTATCATACAATCCAAAAACGAACATTATTTATTTTCTAGTGCAATGCATCTGGATAAAAAAGTCACGACGAATGAAAATAATCATCAATTATTCTTGAATACAACAAAACAAAGGTGAGAGTTCACGTCATGGATGAAATGGTCGTGACTACTCATTGCGTAGGCAAACTCGGCAATGGCAAATGGGGTTATTTATAACTAGCGTACCCGTGCGAGAACTCTCGTATGTTAAAAACCCACCCTTTCTCTATCCATTTTTCTATCCTTTCAATTAAGATGGAAAGTTGTTAATGAGACATATTAATTTTTTTCAATGTATAAATGTAACTTCTAATGTATTTGCAGAATATCAAACAAAAATAACAATACAATTGATGTTGGAAACAAATTTTCAATAAAAGTTTATTCAGAATTATAGAGAGATGTTCTCGGAACGATTCATACTTCCTTAAAAAACAACTTTGAACAAATTATTCACTCCTCCTTCAGAGTTAACTCTTCGCTTTCCTTGATAGTCACAAACATAATAGAAAAGTTTTTACTCTTCAGAAAGCAAAGCAAAGTAAAGTAGTGCGTAAATACGATGGAGCAAGTACAACCCTACTCTTTGCAATATTACTTGAATTTCCTTGACTTGTTATGAGGAATAGAGGGGGTTTTGGAGAATTCAGGGTGCCAGCTTGCTGGGGTGCGAAAATTGAAAAAATATTTGTGTAATAAAAAGTATTGGATTATTTTCAGCGTTTTTACGTACTTCAAGAAAAGCAATTCCGAGCCAAAAAATAAACTAATATTTTCACCTTTGAGTACTAAATACAATTTGTTACCATTGGAAAAAATTTAGTAGGCTTAGACTTCACTTCGGTACATGGGAATGTTACTCAAACGATGTTTGCATATTGAATATCTTAACAAACCGACACCTTGAGTTTAATATCAAATGTATTATTTACAATATGAGTTTGCAGCTGGGCGTTGATGTACATACTTCCCGACACCACCAACATTTAAATCGCGCCTTTGGACTGCGAATGTTGGCAGTTGTCGAGTGACTTCTCCTATTCTTTCTATAATTTTAAATTTACTTGCTTTTTTTAAATAATTCACGTAGTATTGTAGGCCAGCGCGATTTGATTTTGTTTTTCATTTATTTCAGGCTATTTTACTTTAGCTAGTTTAAAACGTTTGTTCTTTGTGTTGTGCCATACACAAGTTTTCCCTTACTACCTGCGCGTACCCGTGCGAGAACTCTCACATGTTAGACCCTATGTTAGTTACCTATCCTTTTATTTATTTCCATTTTAAGAGGGGACGTAGTTAACGAAACGTGTTTATTTGTTTAAAAATATATAATGGTAACTTGCAATGTACTAACACAATATCAAATAAAATAAAAAACAATGCAATTGATGTTTAAAATAAATTTTCAATAAATATTTATTCAGTATCATGGAGAGTTTTCTTGGAACAATTCACAGAACTTCCGTAAAGACATTTGTAGTAATTATTCAATATTCTTTGACAGCTAGCTTTTAGCTTCTCGTGAGTCAAAAAAATATTAGAAAAGCTTTTTACTTTTGAGAAAGCTACATGTCTGAACCCGCTGACTTTAAAATTTCATCGAATGATAACGAAAATACTGGTACAGGTAAAACTCTTCACTCTTCTCTGTGAACCCACATCCCTCCTCAATTAGGTACACAGCACTTACAGACACCGGTGAAACGTTAATAGATTGGTTTCACTACATGCAAAGAAACAACCTTCATAGGTATCAAGCAACTATAACAGTACTTCTAGTTGTTGCTGGAGAGCAAATCTTGAATTAATGATTATGCAAATAAACCTCGTCAGACTGCACAAACTGCAGCCTTCTAAGTGTGTCACCACAAATATTGCTACCAGCAGTAAGGGCTGAAATATTGAGGTGGTCTTGATAGTATTGAAGCGTGGAACCGAAAAGTTAATTGAATGGATCGCAGAATGTCTCGTATTGTAGATTATGGTGTGAAAATTTTTTCTTTGAGGCTTTTGGCCTCAAAATTTTACTTTTTAAGGCTCTAAAATGCTTTGTTTATGAGTTCTTTGCCGATATAGATTGACATGCAATACGGGCTGAATTTTACATTAATATTTCGATGCGTTTTTTAAAAGAAATCATCCATATGTTTAAAGTCAAAGTGGAATTCGTCAAATCTCCGTGAAATTCCCTTTCTTTAGAGCCCTCATTTATAAAGATTAGTTGCGTGAGAGAGCCGGAACGCAAAGGTATACTACTGAAATAATACAGGAGACGATAGTATTGATGTCAAGACCAAGACCATAACCAGTGTAATGCCAGTGAAAAAGCAATTGGCAGAATAATTATATCAACAAAATAACTTTAAATGCAGTTCAACCCCTCGGGATACATAGGAACACAACCGGAAATCCCAGAGAGATCATTTCCAAAGAAAAAAGTAATTAAGACGAATATATACAAATGTCAACACGATAGTAAAATTATTATAAATTAATTCGCTATTACTTTCTTCTAAGTGCAATTTATGTCCCTGGAAAGAAGACAAAATCACAGAGCTTGACGTACAAAAACTATGTTTGCAATATTATTCACACCGGACCTCTGAGACCTATTAAATGGGGAGTCCCAAAATGCGTACTCCGTGTATCGAAGAGTTAAGAAAATATAAATTAAGGGAATCGCTTCTTTTTAAAGTGTAACCGCTAAATGCGGAAAAACATAACTCGTGTTATGTGACACAAAGTGTCATGTATTTCATCATCCAAAAACATTTTACTTGACATTATTTATCAACACCCCCTTTCTCTCCGTCTTCCTTCATTATGGCATTCCTCCCATCGCTCTCTCCGACTCCGCAGAGACGTTTGTGACGTTCCGGGGTCAGGCCCGCGGGCCACCTCTGCCTTGCGCGCTGTCGCCCCTTGTTCGCGCGGCGAGGACAGTACGTACCCGTAGGAGACAGCGCAGATGGCTGCGGCGCCCAAGACACCGATGCTGGGGAGGCACTTCGCAAAATGGTCCAAGCAAGTGGTTGCGACTTCCCGGAAGTGGGGGAGCAAGTGTGTGTCGACAGAATATGTGGTGGAAAAAGCTCAACAACCATTGAACAACCCGGAACAACCCGTTCAGACATACGGAAAGAAATGTAACATTGAAAAACTTGAATTCAAAAATGTATAATTCTACTGTGACGTTTGATGGACATCACACGTTCCAGAAACGCCCACGCAATGCGCGCGACGCACACAGAACATGTAATCCAGAAGCGAGCGCTGCAATGTCGCAGAATGCGAGTCAGGAAAGGCGGCCGTGACACACGCCAGGTCTGTCGGGAGGGAGGTGACGGGAGGGAGGTGACCCCTACTTACAGAAAGTTTCATAAATACTATGGATCGCGGAATGCGTGCTTCTTGCCGCTCAGTTCTTGTCTCTCAGCTCTCGTCTCTCTCCTCTCGCCTCTCGCCTCTCGTATCTCGTATCTTCGATTGCTTCAACAGCCGCCTGATAGAATTACCAGTCTCTCCGACAAATGTTAGTTTAGAGTTTCCTTTTATTAGTATCGCAAGAGGACAAAGTAATTAAAGTGCGTGATTGGAATACTATCCACTAAAATCTGATCCAGAAACGCTGACTAAATTATTCAGTTGGTGCGCAGTGACCTGTGTTGCCGCAATAACTACATTCGCAGACGTGCAGCAGAAGGACTGATCGCTCTCCTATTAATTGAGAGCGCTGCACAGAACGCCTGGATCTTTTTAAGAGCGCATTCTTCGGATTGCGTCGTGCACTGTAACCCCATGAAGGCGTACCGTCCGAACGTGCTCAAGAGAGACGGGCCGTCATTTGCAAAGAAGAAGGAGAAGGAAGCGAGGCGCCGACCAGAGGAAGACGAGGGAGAAGATTGGAGATGACGTAGCAGCCGCCTGCGAGGCGAACGTACGAACAACCGGCCCACCGCCGCCGTCGCCGCCGCGGGCCCGAGGCGGCGTTTCAGCTGCGCTATCTAGGGCCCGTATTTACAAACCGCTGCCAGGAACTCTCCTGGCAGCCTGCTATCTGGGTACCCGTCGCTGCCCGGCTGGGGGGCTGCTAGCGGGAACATGGCCGAAGGTATTCCGAAATCACTTCCAGCCTGCTCCCAGCTTTCTGCCAGAGTAGGAGCATGTTGTGATTGGTGGAACGGCAGAAGCAAGCGCATTTATACTTGCACGCGACTCGCAAGCGACTCGCACGCTACGTGAGAAGCATACCAACATAATAAATATAAAGATAATTATTTTTCTTTCTACTTTGAACCATATTTATAATGAAAGTGAATATACAAACGTTTATATGCGTATTATAATATCCAGTAATTTTGTGTACATGCCCAGTGAATTATGGCCTGAAAGCAATAACACTTTCACAATTGTATTTTGTGTAATCGTTGGTACGAGATGCGTTTGCAAATTGTTTTCCGTACTCCAACACGTGCATTCGAGATGTGGATTTGGTGGTGTGTGTTTGGTTGTGTTCCTAGTTATTTTCTGTGCATTTCTTTATTATAACGACCCGGCTTTTCTCCTTTGACGCTCTAATTTCGATTCCTGTTTTCTGTTCATTGTTTCTTATATTGACCCGGCTTTTCTTTGACGTTCTCTATTTTGGATAGTATTTTTCCCCAATTAAAACGACCCGGCTTTTCTCTTGATTTTTCTGTGAATTTCATTCATAGTTTTTAACTTATTTTTTATAACGACCCTTTTGTAAGCATGGCACAACCAAAGGCACCGGCGTATTCGGAAATGGAAAAAGCTCTTCTGTGCCAACTGGTAAGGAAGAACAGGGAAATTGTCGAAAATCGAGGTTCAAAGAAATTAATGAAGGATAAGAAGACAAAGGCGTGGAATGAGATTTGTATGTGCTATAATAGCCATGAAGGTGTCTCTAGACGAGATGTCCTGCAGCTAAAAAGGTATGTTTGCGTTCACATCGGTGCTAATGTTAATGTACCTTTATTTTCAATTAATTTCCTTGACGTGTATATGTGTGTGTCTAATATTTGATTGCAGATGCTGGGAAAAAATGAAGTCCTCAACGAAGACAGTTTTGGATAAAGAAAAGATACAAAGAATGGGAACTGGAGGTGGCCCCTGCCTCCCAACAAACCCTTTAAAGGCGGAAATATTAGACATTTCCCCACATATTACTTTAGAAATAGAAAACGAGCACGATTCTGTGCATTGGAGGAGTGCAGAGGATGCAACGTCCACTGTCTCTGCTGTTCCTGCTCTTTTTATTGCTGATGATCCAGCTCTTTTCATTGCTGATGATCCTGCTGTTGTTCCTGGCGATCCTGCTCTTTTTATCGCTTCTGATGATCCTGCTGCTACTACTACAACTGTTACCACTATTGCTACTGCTGAGCCTGCTGCTGCTGCTACTACTACTACTGTTACCACTAATGCTACTGCCGCTGGTCCTACTCCGACCACACCTAGGGTACACACATGTGAAAATGAGACCTTGCAGAGAGATTCACCCTTGACTGGTATGTAAAAATATTAAAAAGTGTTGTAATGACTGATGAATGCAATTTTAAGAAATTGTTTAATACATCTACAATTATTAGTTTACACGAGGCAATATATTTGTATTACAATAGGGTTACAACCACAAATGTAGATAATGAAGGATTGGAATTCACATTGGATGTGAATACAATCTTAATGTAATGGATAAAAATATGTACTTGGCATGGTAAGTATCTAGTTCTTATATGACTTATTTCTTACTGTGTCAAGAACACTTTTTTTATCCAGTATATGCAGATATTCAAAATTGAATATGCATTTCCACTCCATTACCAAATTTTCTTATGCAGCAATCCTTTGTTCTACAAATCATTTGTCTTGTGTAAACTAATAATTGTGGCTATAATGAGCAATGTAAAACTACATTTATTTATTTTTTAATTTTTTTTTGTAATAGCATGAATTGAAGTTAAGACAAAAACTAATGGCATTATTCTAGCAGTCAGCATATTTCTTGACATTTTTTTTCCAATCTTTGAATAAAGACATTCGTTTTCCTAATAAATCTGTTGTAAAAGGCAGCTTCAGAAATTACAATTTTTCAAACCATGTTCACAAGTTGGGGAAGCAATATCTGGCATATTATTCAGTAAGTTATATAAAGTTACCAGGAAAGTTAATTTGCGTGGTCACAATTAGGGGGCAGATTTTGATGACGTAAAATATTGCCAAGCATTATCAAAAAAATGTTATAAAAATGACCTAAAGGCACAGAAAAATTGCATTAAAATTTTGATCAAAACCAGTTCAGATGAACAGATATGTTATTGACATTTCAATTATGTCAATATTCTGTATTTCATTCAAGTGAACACTTTGAAATAGTACATTATGGAATGATTTCTATGATTTACGGTAACTTTAAACTATGAAACTTTTACATTGAATTGTTTCATGGCAGTTGGCAACCAGAATTCAGTCAAGGCCATCTCAGAGTGTTTCCCCATCTTCCCTGTGCAGATGGCTTTTGTTTACCAGTGCACTAGTCCAATAGGATGAAAGTGATATTACAATCAATTTATTTTAAATAATATTGGCACATCATTAAAAAAAATACTATTAATAAAAGAACTCATAACTGACATGCATATAATATATGCAATTTTAATCTACAAAGTGAAACGAAACCTTTACTAGAGCAATTCTCAATGATAAATTATCAATACTAGGTTTGTAAACTTCTGTATGATTGATCTAGAACCTGTATCATTATGGAATGTTGCAGGAATCAATGACCATTATTCAATGGGAGTAGAAAAATATGCATTTCTATTATTTAAGAGGAACATGCACTCCTTTTTTGGTTAACAACAGACAGAAATGTGCTACAAAGTTTGCATGTAAACAGAACTACAAGAACTAGAATTCTACAAATTATAAATTAAAAATAAAATTCTAAAATTCTGTTTACATGCAAACAAAGTTTTTAACTTTCTTTAACTGAGTTACGAAAAGATTTTTTTATAACTTCAAAAGGTCACTCTACGGTTATGCTTTAGTGTTTAACAAAACTAAATAAGAAATGGTTTTTCATAAAGTTGCATTATCTGTATTGCACAAAACTTAATCTCTCGTATTCTCTAAAAATTCAACAGGCTTTTTTAAATAAAAAATTAATATTTTTTGGTTTTTTGTTTAGGACGAAGAAAACGACAATCAATTAGATGTAGAAGTTGCTGAAAGATTGAAAAAAATTAAGGAATCAACCAAGCAACAAGAAATATTCCATTTGGAGAAACTCAAAAATGAGAGAAGATTAGCGGATCTGCAAATTGCAAACGAGGAGCAGATATCGAGGCACCTGCAAGAGATCCAAGACTTGAAATTGGCACAGATGAAGAAGTTGCATGAGAAAGAGAAAGTGATGAAAGATTTGCAAATAGAGTTATTGTTACTGAAAAAAAAAAAATTAGAAAATAAAAAATCCCATAAATATGTATCATTTTATTTTTTGAATTATATAACCATCTCATGAGAAATGCTTTCAATAAAAAGTCTGCGAGCTATCCAATCCAGGGCCTTGATTCTCCATGAAAGGTATCTCGTCGTCAATTTCATTGTTTCCCATTTCATTCTTCTGGAAGAGGGTCATTGCTGGCTCTTGCAATATTGTGTAATACACTTGTAGCACTAATCACAGCTGCAGTGTTCTTTAACTTCAGTCCCAAACCTCTTGATAGGCACCTAAATCTCTGCTTCCATACGCCTATTGTTCTTTCAACAATATTTCTAGTGCCTATATGGGCCTCATTGTACGTCTTTCTGCTGGTGTGGTGGGGTTGAGCACCGGTGTGAGAAGATATGTTTCACAGGGGTAGCCACTGTCTCCTAAAATCACACCTCTAATATGTCCTTCTTGTAAAGGAATGCCTAGGCCGCTAAGTCGGAATATCCTGGCATCGTGATAAGATCCAGGATACCTCACCGTTATATCCTGGATTTCCATATCCGGTCCTGCTAGTACCTGTGTGCAGAGTATCCAGTAATTAGTCATACTTATTTCTTGACCTTTGGAGAATATACATTATGGCTCAATACTACGTAGGAATATACTTCTGGTTCAAGGAAGAGGTTCCTTGTATCTTACTAATACAAGAAGCAACAGTAATACATTATATTTACATAGCTTGTCTTGTTTGTAAATTTAGGACATTGTTATGAATTTGCAATGAATTAAAATGACTTCAATGTACTATTAATACTAGAATATTAAAACAATGTTCATTTCAGAATGCATAAAGATAATTTTCTAAAACATTGATATCAAAAAAACTAATCACTCTTACTAAATTCATTTTTGGATGACTTTGTCATGATGCATATTCATTGTTTGACATTAATTTTGTATAAATTTACTTTTTTTTTAAATCTCAATTTACTGATAACAACTATCAGGGTAAAATCCAATTAAAAACAATAGTAAATAGCAAATCTAATTGTAAGGAAAATGTACATAACAAATTACTTCCTATTTCAAATCAAGTGACAGTTTATAAACAATAACCTCACCAAAAACTAACTTATGTTCTTTCACAGTACTATTGCTGAGAAGTCAAATGGATTTAAAAGATAGGGAACTATAAATTATGCTGTTAACAAAGTTATTGTCTATGATAGGTTTCCATGAAACAGGTTCCACTTTCATTATAGACAATCAGTTCATTTGAAATAAAATGAACAAGTTCATCATTCTAGTGTATTTCTTGAAAATACAAAACATTTCAGAACCCTATTGTGTCTCCATCATCAATAATGTATAGCTAAAAATTTGAAAATTAAAAACTGATAGAATAAAAATATTGAAATTCTTTAAACGTGAAAATTGGTGCATTATGTAAGCAGAAAGAATTCCCATTAGGAAGCTTACCTTATTAAAATATAACTTGTGAATTCGAATTCAGATTGAGGCATAATGTTGGTAAATTACATTTTTGTGATATATCATTACATAAATAACCATCCACGTCACAAAAACAATAATTTATCAGTATATTCTGTCTTCATTGATGAAATGTTTAATGTATTTAAGCCATATTTCCCACAAAACCATAAAAAATGGATTCATTGATTAATTCAAGGTCAGATATAACAGCTTAAACAAATGAAGACAGAATATGTTGATAAATTATTGTTTTAATGATGTGGATGATTATTTATGTAATGCTATAAAACAAAAATGGCATTTATCAACATTATGCCTCCTAATCTGAATGTTTTCTGCTTGCATAATTCACATATTTTCTGTATGTTTAAAAAATTTTAGTATTTTCATTCATTCAGTTTTTAATTATTGTTTTTTATTTTAAAATTGTATAAAATAAAGCTATGCTTATTTATCTAATGATGAACACACAATGGGGCTCCAAAGTATGTATTTTCAAGACTTTGTGAAATAAACTAGGTTTATGAACTGTTATTTTAATTTCAAATGAACTGATTGTCTGTAATTAAGTGGAATCTGTTTAATATAAAATTATGCATTCAAACATATTAAAAGCATAGATCTGAAATACTATACACGTATTTCATTCATAAACAGTACGATACAATATAAAATAGATTTCACTGGTAAGTTTTAACGAAGATAGGTCGGTAATTCACTTTTAAATTGTTTTACAATTCTAACACTGAACATTTAAATTACCTGAATATTTAAGGAAAAATAGGTTTTCCTGTTGCGGAACACTTCTGCCATATTACCTCCAGGGGAAGTAATTCTTATGTGCGTTCCATCTACGCACCCAACAACACCAGGAAATTGTCTCATGCCATAGAACTTCCTTTTCACATCTTCTTGTTGCTGTGCAGTTCTTGGCAGAATTACATAATTCCTTACTTGTCTTGCAAGGATAGCGGTTACTTCCTGAACCACTTTGCAGACACTTGGCTGGCTGAGACCGTGAATATCAGCATTGTCTCTCTGAAATATATATTTTGAATCATATTGTTATGTGCGCCGCGGCCAGGCGCGACATAACTTTGGATGTGGCGCGCTAGCGCCAAGGCAGCGCGCCCTGGCGGGAGCCGGCGGCGGCAGCAACTGGCTGCAGCCACGGTTCGGCGAACTCGAGCCGGGAAGCGAGTCTCGCCGCCGGACACCGGCCCTTTATAAGGAGCCAGCCGACACCTGATCGGCAGTCTGCAGTTGGGAGCGAGCCCTGAGAGCACGAGTGAGTGGACGAGCCAGGTCCGGAGAGTCAGCCGCCATACGGAAGCCGTCGTGGGTTAACTACAAGCAGCAGCAGCGTGGAGCGTCCAAGAGGCAGACGCAGCACCCGGAGGGCATTAGGGATTTGCCCGCGGTACGAGAGACGGCATGGGTGATTGTCAGTGAACGGCGTTAAGGCCGATTGTAATTGTACATATGTGGGAATAAACCATTGTTAATTATGCGTGCGATGTTTAATTTATGAACATAACACATATCACCTTTACACTAGGAAACACTCAAATGATACTTATAAGGTAATTAATTTTCACTCCATGAGCAGACTTTATTAAAAAATGTAAATCAACTCACCTGGTACAGGCCTGTGGCATAAAATCTTAATGCCGTCAATAGTTTTTATCATTGGGGATATTGGGAAACCCCGTAAATCCCCATCAATCACATCCCGCATGAGAGGAAACAATATATCAACAACAGTAGATTTCAAAAACCGGTAGCGACATTGAAATTCCCGGTCCCGAAATCTCTCCAGAGGATTCTGTGCATCCCGGATATAACGGCGAGGCATTCGTCGTCGCTGCTCTTCTTCTTCCATTTCTTCAATGAATTCATACAATTCCAGCAATTCGTTATCCATGATATCGAAGATATGGGCGAAAAGCACGAAAGGTAGGTTGCCGTGTATAAAAAAGAGCAGTCCGAGAGAGTAAGCAATAATTCGTCGTGTATCCGATAGAGTAGTCCAAAAAGAATGCGTGGTTGCCGTAAATCAAGAAGAATGTACAAAAAAAGCAAGCAAAGTCGGTGTAAAATACGAAAATACTTCAACACAACAACGCACGGAGGGATAGAAACACAAGTAAACCACAATCAGACCACAGTGAACCGCGCTAGGGGTAGGCTGGAAGGCTGCTGGCAGCACCTGCGACCGCTGCCAGCTGGGGGCCGCTGCTGGGAGCATGCTGGGGGCCTGCCAGCCATTGGGAGCAGTTCGAGAATCGCAAAATCGAACTCTGGGAGCCTGCTACTCCTGGCAGGCCCCTGGCAGCGGTTTGTAAATACGGCCCTAGAACTCCTCCGAGTTCAGGTAAAGCTCCGGTGCAGAGGGGAAAAGACGACGCGTTGACGTAGGTCAGGACTTTGTGCGGCGCGCATTCAAAACACCGTCACGCTGCCAGTTCACTACGGAAATAGGCGATTTGGGAACGCTGGAAAAAGAACTTTAGCAGCTAGCAAAATCCATTTAATCCATTTTGCTGTGCCTTGAGAAGTAATAATTGTACTTATTTTGTAAATGTTTAAAATGTTTTATGAATATTTGTCTTTGAAGTTAGTGAAATTGATAGAGCAAGGAAGCGTAATTTAAGTGTTGAGGTTCATGCAATAGCACAGGTTCACGTAGGTATCACGATTCGCTTGCTCTCATTTCAAACGTGGCAGGATAAGTTCAAAGGTAATTGAAGTTGCCAAAACTGTGCACAAGTTGATAGTATTGTTATAAGTTTGAGCAAACAGTACTGGAAAGTACAGGACGGTTTGGTTCGTCATTCGCAATTTGGATGTATGCATTCAAAGTCTAAAGAGCTATTTTATTTCTGTTTTATGTCATCGTAGAGTATTTTCTTGATGATTATTAAATTCATGTTTTTGTTCTATTGAATTCTTCTATGTGTGTTTGGGCTACTCCCTTTCACCTAGAAAGATCCCATTGACTTGAGGTAAATAAAAAGCTCGTCAGAGAGCATTCATCTGCTTTCTTCCAATTATGCGAGACTACGCTTAAGGAAAAAACGTCAGACTACAACTCCGGAATTTTGTCCCACCATCACCACACGGACTGTAATGTAGGTCTTTTGCGAATTCGACGCTACATGGGTTCCCAGAGCTACAAAATAATGTATGATCCTCACGTTCGCAGCTAGGAAACGACACTAATGGTCTCTTTCATTTTATCCGATTCGTATGCCGGTTCCCATCTAAACCAGCATGGGACCTGATGAAAACGGGAATTGTCAGAAGATATACTTTTACTGGCATCTTTTATATGCCACAAGAGTGAGAGCGCACAATGAATATTTTTCGCTCTTCGAAAATCCTATTTTCTCGTCCGAGTATGAACCCACAAACACGGAAAAGAATTTTAGAACCATGTGTGCTAACTCCTAAATCTTTATAACTACAGAAATAAACTAGTCGTGCTACAGAATGGCACAGACATTCCGGTATTAGTTTTCTGTTTGGTCTTCGCTAGCTATTCGGACTTGCCAACAAATGCCATCTATCGCCGCCCAAACTACATTTTTTTTGACATTGTATTAATTTTCCGGTTTTCTAATTGTAAAACAAAAATATTATTTTAAGAATATTAAAAATACACTTAAAACTTGTCCTAAATGGCAATTTTCGTTTGAAAAGTTGGAGCCGTTTTTAATAAAAGGGCGTTTAAGCGATACTGTAAATGCCCTTTTTCAAAGAACATTTTTGAGTATTACTCTATTATTGAGTATTTTACTCTATTATTACAAGAAATTTAAAGAAACAATTTGGATCCGTGTTCAAGAAAATTTTGAAAATGTCCGTGGGGCTTCATGTAAAGTACCCCCAACTTTGAAAAAAGTTTTTCAAAATCGCGGCGTCTCGAGTAGACGCAGATCGACCGGATTTTGGAAGAAATCGCACGTATGGTTTAGGCGCTAGTGTTGCTCATAGACTGATGGAGAAACGGACGGACGGACAGATGGACGGACGGACGTTTTGAAAAAAAACACCTTTTCGGTATCAGGGAACTCCAAAACGTGTATTTCCGTTAAAATCTCGAAATCGATTTTTTGCAGCATTACATAACTCTCTCTAGAGTACGTATATTACTCCGTATCCGTATGTACGTACGTATACGGGAAAGTAAAAATTAAGGGATTTTTCGACAGCAGCGTTATAGGAATGTCGAATGACTAACGAATAAAATAGAAAGAAAACTACATGACAGTCAAACACAACTTAAAAGTATCTTTGCTATATAGTTTTACCTAATTTACAGCCTGTAGACATGGGGGATTTGTACAAAATGCAATTTGTATTTGTACTTGCCTTGCTCGTCGAGGAGGTTTTACGAACGCATCTATCCTAATCAGGCAGCGGCAGGGAAAGCGACAATGATATTATATAGATGAAGACTGGGCGACAGTCCACGACGAAACATCTAACAGGCAGCATCTCACGTGGGAAATGGCAATGGAAGTCAGGGGAGGTAGCAGAGATGGCTTTGCCGGACATCTTGAAAAACGGGAGAGGAGAATGAATGTGAATATCACCGCAAAATCAAGCTTACAATTTTACATAAGAACGTTTTTAACACATGGACTGCCATAAGGATCACGGGTGGGCCTCACTCGGTGCCTATCGTGCCCTAGCAATACCCCTGGTGGGGGCCACGAGGGGCACGGGTGGATCGCACGCTGTTCATTGCAAGGCCTATATCTTCCCAGTGGGCTTCAAATTGATTTAGTTTCAACTTTCTCCAAATGAGCGAAGAACAGTTTACTATAAAGCGTTCTAAATAACCGCTTGTAGCAGCTTATTTATTGTTTAGGATTTGTTCCATGTTTTTTGGTTTGTAAATTTCT
>JAHLJT010003656.1:124503887-124518270 GCA_031308135.1 Acheta domesticus | reverse complement strand
CTTCAAAACAGTTATTTTGTGGCTAAAACGTACTTAATATGTATGTATTTGTTTTCATTTGAAATATCCTGAATATCATTGATTTGGAAGAAGTACTTACTCTTCAAAAAATTGTGGCCCACTGGTGATTCTCATGTAAATATGTACGTGTGGGGCCACGACGGTCACCGGTGTTTGAATCATATATGTGGCATTTGATTTAATTTTTAAAACTATTTTTTGGAACATCTGAAAATGATTTAACCCATAATGTAAAAAAAATGGTGTGGCCTCCAGAGACGATATTCTTCTTTACTACACGACCCCAGGATGTTATCCTCCATTGTGCCTTTGGCTAAAAGGGTTAAAGGGCTTTCGTGCTGGAACTCGCGTGAGTATGATGTCTGCAAATCTTTATTACTAATGTCTCCGGAGCGGATTTCTATGGTTTTGCATACCTTTGTCTGTTAATGCAGGGCATAGCTAAGTGAAATTTCTTCACATTTGGTTGTAAATGGATTCTACGTTGATTAATATGTTAGTGCCTGTTTTTGCATTTTGGACGATTTTTCCTGTTGGTGCATATTCATGTAATTATAGACGCTTATTTTGCATATTTCGTTACGAAAGACACTTACCTCTAAAACGTTTCATCTTTTCATAGAATCTTTGTGAGGGTTAATTGATTAAAAAGAGGCAATAATAAAACATAAACTAAAATTTTAAGATGTAAATTCATTGACATTATGCTAGTGCACTTTTTCTTTTCTGTAGATGACAAAATATTTGTTCAAATGAGCGATATTTCTTAAAAACATATTTTTTAACCAGCTAAAAGAAATACAACGATACAATGTCTTCACTAAGGGAAATATTTACTTCACTTATTTCTCCCGAAATATAAGATTGATTATATTGCTGGCAAAAAAATACATATTTTTTTTCTTTTAAAGCATTCTTCTCCTGAAATTTAATACAAAAGTTTTATACGGGAAATGAAATATCATTATTTTAACTAAATATTACAGTGAAAATTTCAGACGTTTTAGGTTATAAATGCATATTTTTAAAATCATATTTCACTGCCTTTAGGGCATAAAAATCTTCTGCCTTCTGCCCAATGCGCGAAGAAATTGTAAGAAAGCCTTCAGCATGTGGCGCGGAACAATGCAGGCTGACAGATTGCGATCACCACCGTAGCGTCGAACATGTAGGCGGCCATCGCTGTTCCAAAAATTGAAGCGGAACTCGTCCGAAAACAACACATTTTGCCACTCAGAACACCAGTGAATTCGTTCACGTGCCCATTGCTGTCTGAGGCGTTGGTGATTTCTGGTCTGAGGAATACGACACAGTGGCACGTGTGCCGCCAGTCCAGCCTTCAGCGGCAATGTATGCATGTATGTATTTGCGTGATGTTTTAAGGTATGTAAATTGTATATATGCAAATTTAAATGTAATTTTTACTGTATCCAGATAGGGTATATTAATTGGTTTGTTTTTTAGTAGTTGTTATATGTTACATTGTCTTCTCTCTCGTGTTGTATGTAGCCCTGATGAAGGAAATTCATTTTCCGAAACGTTGGCAACAGCGATGTTTTAAATTAATTCTGCTCAGCACTGACCAAGCCTTGTTAACCTGCCTCCACATAATATTTTACCTTTAACTGGGAATTTTAAGTGTATTTTTAATGGAAGAAACCGACTTCGTCAAATTCACACCTATTTCGTGAGCCTAATAAGCGGTTCATGAGAGTACCTAGCACACAGGTCAATCCTGTAGGACGTATCTCGTAAATTGCGATGCGAACTATGTAGCGCACCAGTAGGTTCACGCAGTGAGGAGATGCGCCAGCCGCTGAGGGCTCCAGCGACGACAGAGGTGGACGCGCTCATCGCTATTCATTTATTCCTCAGAGGGTTCGCCTCCCGCGGCAAAGCAAAACCGCCCCCTCTGCAACCCCGCCCGAACCACGGCCACCGCCGCCGACACCGCGGACCATGACCGTGATCATGACGTAACAAACGTGCACAGAAAGATTCTCAGAAATGCGAATTGAAACATAATCATAATTAGCAGTAATTATGATTTAAATTTATGGCATCTCTAAAAAATGTTATGTTATTATAATGTATTCAATCATCCTGAAAAATGTGTATAAAATTGAACAGTAAATAAATAATATTGAAAAAAGAAATGCGAGATTATCGAGCGAGTGTTGAGGTGCAGGAAATGCGATGATTACATATCAACAGGATGTCTGGCATCATTAATGATAAATATATGACACATGCAAGAAAGCATGAACAAAGTTTCTACACAGAGGGCATAAATGGGTAATAAATGCATTCACGCGAATAAAGATAGACTATGTGAGACTTTGTTCCCTTCAGATTGCGTTTTATCGATATAACTACTATATTACAAAAATTAGAATATCCTTTGCCATCCGGCATCAATTTACGAATGATTTATCCTAGAGGTTGATGATCCAAACATAATTAATTTGGTATTATTACCTTCGTCGTACGGTGCATATAATCCCCACTATGTTGTCGTTACTCCCTTAACACTTACCGCACTTGCCACCAAAAGTTTACCACCCATTAGTCTATTCTATCTCGCACGTTTTTTGAATTATCTAGGTCGCATTCAGCTACTGTCTAGAGGAGAATTCTAGCATCCGGCTGCTCGGTAGTTTTCTGTATTATCCCTGATCAACACCCGACAAATGTCCGACGAGAACCCAAACATACGCATCACTGACTGCGTGCGATTTTCCCTTGTTCCTTGTCTTATCCTCACACACGCGCACAATTGCACTTATATACACTAAATTATCACACATTCCGGGAGATCAGAAGGGAGCTTAGAGCTCGTCTCCACTAGGTCGATGACCCGCTGGGAAGATAGTTTGATGGTGAAATCCCCACAAGCCGTCAAGTAAAATGGTCGTCGCCGGATCTCACCACCCACGTAATAAAACGACGCGTACATTACACTTAACGGACCCACGACCAGAGCAGTTGACGCAACACGAATTATCAATCATCTTACTCATCTCCATCTTCCACACTTCTTTACCTCCAAAACTATCCTTCTTCCACACAACCCCACCTTTTACCCCTTAAACGATCCCACAACCTAAGCCCCCACATTCCAGTCATTCCAAATCCCAGACACCCCTCCTTTAGTTCCTCACAACGAACTCTGACTTATCCCATATCTCCCAACGGCTGAATTGGTTCATTAGTAGCTTTACTTTTGTTTGTGCAGCGACTCTGACTGGGAAGCCTGAGAGTTCGAGTCTCGTCAGATTTCCGATTCTGGCTAAACAGACAGGTCGAATTTAAGCACTGGCTGCTGGGAATTTATAGCAGTCGACTGTTCTGATCGTTAGTTCCCGTAGTTTCACCGCCAGGCGCATGGCGGAGCAGTATCTGAACAAACGACCAACGAACAGCGCTCGACCTTCCCTTCCTCGACCTGGTCTCTCCTTACACACTCATATACATGCACCACGCTATCACTCACATACACTGAAATACTACACTCTCAGGAGATCAGAGCGTTTCCCGGAGAAGGCACCGGATGAGATTAGTGCTTAGTGCAACATATCGCTGGCCCAATGTTACAAGGTTTTATGTCAGTAAAATTGCAAAAATGAGTTATTAATGTTACTGAGTTATTTGAAGTAAGATCTAATTTATAATATGATCAAAAAATGGCAGAAGTCACTGGTTTGGGCAATACAGCTGATTTTTAAAACTTCTATGTTCAATTTTCGTCTTCTCTTTGAGTTACAAAGTTGTATGTAAACGTAGAACCCACAAGATTTTGTTGGAAAAGCACGTTTTGGGGGCCCCTGCTTTCGAAAAATGATATTTAATTTCAAAACGTCTCTCGTCAGTCTGTGAACAACACGAGTCTAAACCATTCACAAATTTTTCGCCACAAATAATATTTTCAATTTTTTGTGGTTGATGTCGCTGCCCTAAAATTTTAAACGAATACTTTAATTTTTGGACGTCCTGTACCTGAAGTCCTAATGACATTTTTGAATTTCCCCTCTAGATATTTGAACTGATTCCTTTAGAATTTTGAACTTTTCCATTTTTATTTCATGACTGTCGATACATTCAAAAATTTAATAACTATAGTTTTTACGAGCATGCCCTTCACTTTCAATATTGGAGCTAGAGATTTTTATAACGCAATCTGTTCATCAATATCAGATCTCTTCATTATTTTATGAATACGTTTCGAACGTATTAGTAGTTTTTTCGCAATTTTGAGTTACACAATAACGTTCAATTTGTTTTTCTAACCCGTCCATCATAAAATTGAAGTATTTTAATTTCTTTTGAATGCAACATATTTTCATATACTAATTATAATATAATTAGTAGGATAGAAGGTGCATTATAATATTACGTAACCGTCACCAATAATACGAGAAATAATGCTGAAGCAGGGGCACTAGTTTGAATTTACTTTACAATGCACTTAATTAAAATAATACAATTATATTTTCTACGCCTATTTTCTGTAGCACATAGATATCTCCTATTTTGAAAGTGTAATGTCCTACATACAACTTTGTTGCTTCAAATAAATCAGATCTTAAATATTACAAAGTCCAATGTAAAAAATTGAATAATTTGCTGAAAAATGATATTATTTGGAAACCAATGCTGCATTTCATTTCTATTTTCCCGTGAGTTTAATCTTTAAAAACAAAATATATGAAGACTTGTTACAAAAATGATATAAGGATGCTGAAAACTTCAAAGGCCTTTTTCTCGAAAGCAACACCGCTCTACATACAACCTTATAACACTGAGCCAGCGATGTATCACTGTAGTGCCTCTGACTGGGAGGTGTAATGGTTCGAGTCCCAACGTTGACAGACACTAGTTTGATAGCTAGGTTGAAGTCAGCCGCTGTCTGGAAGAGGATTCTAGAGACCGGCTGCAGTGACTGTTGGCTCTTCGTGGCTTGTAGGTCAGCGCCGGATGTCAAAGTCCAGCAGAGGAAGTACACCACCGCCTCCCGCGAGAAAATCATGTGCAACACATACGAGACTCATGACCCTAGGAGTTGACACGCCCGGAAACACGGTCTGAACAATGAACCGGATGGGGCGGGCTCCGCTGGAGGAGACATCAGCAAGCCGATGTGAAAGTCGGGGCCAACACATGGCGATAATAACCGTGCGTTGATACGCGCCAACAAACTGATCAAGTTTCTCATCGAATCTTCTGCCGGTACCTCTCCTATTACTCTTAATCTTGCCCACTCTCTCACAACTACATGTCCCTCTTTATATCACACTCATCCGCATGTCTGCCACTTGTCACCGTCCTCGCCGCACCGCGTTGATTATGCGAAGAGATCGAGGACGGCTGGAGCGCTGCCGCAATGAAGGGCCCGCGGAGCAGGTGGTCCGTCGCACAATGGGGCGAAAGGCTTCCGTGCGGGCGACCCCGGCTTAGGTGGCTCAGGGCATCCACTGGAGTCACTGCTGTGACCGGGAGGTCTTCGGTCACAACTGTGGCAGGGCTGTCACTAGCTACACAGCTAGGTGGAATTCAGCTGCTGTCTAGAGAAGAACTCTAGCAATAGCTCCTGTGATCTGTAGTTTTCCGTGATTTCTCTAGGTGAATTCCTAAGTAAGGACGCTAAGCGAATACGTCGCTTACAATGGACCTCACCCAATATTTCCTTCCTCTTCATTGTCCTATTCTGACCCCTGACACTGACAGGCTCAACACTACAGCTCATAGCGGGAGTTGTGTGTAACAGCTGCGGCGTTGCCCCGCTGGCGCGAGGTACAAGGTTGGAAAACACTCCGCAAGCCAATGTGAAGGTTGGCATGGATCTCGCCATCCTGCGGTGGGAGTCCACCACCAACGACCGCGATAATTAACACGCATCCAGGGGCTGGGTTAAGACGCGCACTTGTGTTGTAGTCCCACAATTAGAAGCTGTCGGGAAACTTGTATCTCCCGCCCGGGTGCCTAGATTGCCGCTCGTTCATCGTTAGTAAAGGCAAACCTGCCAGTGAGGAGACGGGTTGGGGATCGATTCCTCACGTGCGTGAAAGTGCTTGTGACCTCCAGTTGGGCTTTTGGCTTCGTCGTGGCAGTGCCCAACACTTACGGGTATTGACGAGGGACTTGTTCCGAGGGGGCTTGTCTAGCAGAGAGGCGAAGACAACTCCGGAACGAACTCGGAAAGTAGGTAGAGTCGAGTTGGCGAAGAGGTATCTCCCAGGCTATGGGTAAAAGTGCATACCGCGACTTTCGCATTTTGGCGGCGTGATCCGTCATTGCGTTCCGACGTGTTCGGATTCCAACATAAGGTTGGGATGGCAACGCTCACCTTGGATTTATCAGCTGGGGGTTCCCTGGTAAAGTAATAGTGTGTTGGCTAGTAGGCCACACATACGTACACTATACATCAATTCCGCGGCACCATCTCCAACGGGTGCGATTATGGCTGCGTAGTCCTACACAGTTCTGGCGAGGAATTGAAATATCTCTTCCGGGTGCGAGAATACCGGTGTTTCTCAAGTCGATCATGCAAAGGAAAGCTAGATTATGGACCCCATGCCTCCCGGATGTAACAACCCGGATGGCCTCAGTTGGGCTCTTGGCTTGTAACAGAGGCTAGTACTTTTCAGGTATTAAGAAGGGAATTGTCCCGGCCCACACTGTGAGAGGTGCATAAATTGTCTCCGGTTCTGTCTTGGAACGTGGGAGCTCAGAGCTGGCACGCCGATCGAACCCTGAGGAGACGTTCAATGATCCAGATTCGAGTCTGGCGATGCATTAGGGCAACCTGAAGGAGGTGACGAAATGTCGTGAAGGTGTGAGCCATCTTGAGGCGCGCGAAATCGCCACTGGTGTTAAACTAGGTGTAATCGGGCGGCTTTCCATCCGTGGGCACTCATTTCCAGTACTTGCAATCCAAATTCCCTGCGAGAGGGACCTCGGATCGCGGCTCTGCTGCGGTGGATGACTAAAAATATTCACCACGTTTTGTTTCTCGATGATGTCCGCGTCGTTAGTACCTAGAACGTCGCAGGGGAAGGTGATCGGGGATCAAACACTCCCTGTGTACGTGCGGATGGTCACCAGCTGGGTTCCAATTTATCAGTGTTAATGAGCAGAGTCACGTGTGCATCCAGAGAGATGTATCAATGTATTTCGTTTACTCATGAAATTAAAAAAGTTTCATTATAGTTTCCTGAGGCCTGCATTTATATTCCTCTTGTTAGTATATTAATGCCCCTTTCATCTAACGTGTATGCTTTTTCCAAACTTCAAAACAAGTCAGATTGACATTCACGGAAGATAGTAGTCCAAGAAATATAAATGGCGATACCTAAGCACTACAATAGAGTGAAATAATATACCACAGATAATTCACATCAGATTTTAAAGAAAATTAGCGCCTTTACAGAAGAATATCATAAAACAGGTAAAAATGCACGTGGGTCAAAGCTTCAAAATTTCAAAAGGGCGAAACTAAAAGAGATTCTTTAAAAATATCAATATAGAATGTCGAGAAGATTTAGATTAACCAATATTTGTGAGCAAAATATAAAGGAATTGTGGAATTTTTTGGGATAAAGTTGTCAGTTTTATTGTTATGTGCAACCGATTATTGTAGACTGATCCAATCCGATCACTCTAGACTGACCTTAATTTTTTAGTACATTTTATTCTTCCAGTCCTATTTTATTTAAGCAAGCAATATTTCTAAAATCCACATGCATATTCTTTAGGTACAAACGGAAATAAGATATTTATTTGCAGTAATTCAACAACTTGATCGATTGGTTCGCACGTAATTCAAATAAAGTCGTCGGAACATTTGATGTGTCGACGATAATCGTAAATGGATTTGTGTTTCTAAAATTTGTTCGTGTGTATTTGCTCCGAATTTATTATGATTTTAATAACCCTCGGGATGCCCAGAAATTAGCTACAATGAAGGTTCACTAACTATGTAGTCTTTTGCTTTGGAATAAAAGTCAAGTTATTTAAAGAAACGTCTCTACAAAACAGCAATGACCCATATAATCGCTAATTGCCACGCAAGCTCTAACGCTCAATTTGACCGGTAATTGTCATTTTAGGCAAAACTGTTCATAACTCGTCCTTAAAAGGAGTCCGTCGGGCTAAAATTTTGCGCTCTTGCGGCTCCGCAGAGGCGCTTTGCAGCTCGTTCGCCGCCCAAATAGGGAAGAGGGGGGAAGGGAAAGGGGGGAGGGGAGTGGTCGCGGCGTCCGGAAAATGTCTGCGGAAAATTAATCGCCCAGAAAGCGTGCAGCTGGGCGCCGCCCCTCCCCCGCTCAGCGTCCCTGCCCGCCCGCCACCGCCGTCCCATCAAAGCCTTCCGCCACAGCATCCCAGCCACTGCCTCGCTCTGCACTCTCCCCTTCACGGTCTCCCCTCTCCTTCAAACATCAGCTTAACCACCTCCCCTTCACAGTCTACCCTCCACAACCTACCCTCACAATTTCCACTTCACAACCTCCCCTTCTGAACCTACTCTCCACAAACTCCCCTCCACTACCTCGTATCCACTTGTCTCCTCTTTACACATCCGCCTCCACAAACTCCCCTTCATAACCTCTCTCCTCGACCGTCCCTTCACAACACCCTTCACACACACACACCACACACACACACACCTCCACAACCTTCCATTCATTATCGTCCTTCCACACACACACACACACACACACACACACACACATCCTGCTCCATACATGCATCCACAACCCTTCCTTCATTATCTCCATTCACCCTCTCCATTCCACAGCATCCCCTCTATAACCTTCCTTCAGCGGCCCACATTCTCACATGTGCCCCTGCTCTAAATTTCTTTTGCGATATTCTTTTAAAGATGCTGAACAAGGCAAGAATAAAACCACTGTTGACGGCGTTGGTACGATTCAAATAACGCGCGAAAGAAGAACCTGGGAATGCAGCCAGACGCCGGCAAGATCGCGCAGCGTTCGGCGATACACGTAACGATGACGTGTTGCGTGGTCAGCCGGGGAGGGGAGGCGGGGCGTTTCCACCCCTCATCGGGGGCCGGTTAAATACGCCGGTTCGCTGACCACAGACCCCTTCTCGTCAAAAAGTTTGCGAAGTGTGTTCCCGCCTGAGTTATAATGGCGATAGTGCGGAGTTGAATAACCTCATAGAAATAGTTATGAGTTGTTAGTTGGAGTAGCGACGATAAAAGAACTGTGAATGAACTTATACTAGTTTGAAAGGTTGAAGTAGCGGCGATATTAAGTCAGTGGTGGTATGCAGTTAGTTGAGAAAGAGCGTAAATTAAATAGACGAGGTGCGAGGACGCAAAAAAGCAGAACACAGTTACTAAATGAATCGAGTGCGCGACGCCATGAACTAAGTTAATCGTCCGGTTGCAAGATTGCAGTCGTGCGAAGGACTAGTGGCACGAGGGCTTGAACTTGATTGCGGAGTAGGTGAAATCCGGTACGGAGCAGAAGGAGAAGCTGGGACAGAGAGAAGAGGGCCGGGACGAGGAGAAGAAGGACCACGAGGCGTTCAGAGCGCCTGGTTACGGCGGGTTGCGAACGCCAGGGGCCGGCGATAGCGGGACAGCGCGAGGCACCGCGCACCATCCGCGAACGTCGCAGACTTGAAGAATTCGTCACCGGCGAGGTCGACCATAGCAAGAGAGCAGCGAGCCGCCGGAAAGTAACAGAACATTGGAAAGAGGTGAAGTTAACGTTGAAGTTACCGTTCATAAGCAGCCGCATGTCAAAGCGGTACCATAGAACGATCGCGAAGTAAAGAATTTAGGTACTGTCGAGAATTCGTTTAGCAAGTTGATTTGAGCGCAATTTGATAATGTCATTTGCCCTAAATGCTTTAAGGATTGAACAGTGATATTCATCCAATTAATGTAAGGTTATTAAATGTTGTTTAATTATTCAATGTAAATTTAAAGCAAAACAGATGAACTAAAAGTTTCAAGGATGATAACTACTTGTCTAGTTTCACCTAAGAATAATATGGGTAAAGAATGTTGTGTAAATAAGAGAGTAAATAATTGAAGTTGATTTGCAAAACCGTGCACGGAAAGTTGAGTGATCACGAGTAAAAATTCAGAGAATATAATTGCTAGTTCTTTTTGTGTTTGTGTGAAGTCACCACAAACGAAGTTTATGACATATGATTTAAAATAACATTTTTTTACTTTATTTGATTTGTTTCTTTGTGTTACCCTTGGATTTTCTTTACCGCTGAAGAATCCACTGCCCTGAGAAAAATTCAATTCAAGCATTAAATTCTGCGTACGCCCTTCAGGCATAAGTCGGGTGTTGGGAAAGTACGTTAGAATAACACACACATACTCTGAGACTTTTGAGGGAGATGACAGTAAGTTTTGAGAAGGCAAGGTGTGAGGTTGAGCCAAGCAGCGGGAAATGAGAGGAGTCTGTGGCTGGGGTAACTCGTGAACCGATCGACGGAGTGGAGGAGTCTGGTCTTGGAGTTCCACGTGGTTGCATGGAATGCACGTTGTGCTTAGGCGCACGAGAGAGCGCCGGCAGCCGCATTTCTTTTCGTTGTGAGTTTTGCGCCGCTGGCGAACGCCACGGCCCCCGAACTAAGGTCGGTATTCAAGATCAAAATAATTTTGTATTGACTATAATGGACGCCCAGATATCATAAGGAAAACTCAGAATTCTGAAGTAATTGACTAGAAACACAGGTTGAGGTTTTGCTCATGTAGTTCAATCCCGGAGATTGTTTTGCCATTATAACACGTGTTTAACGACTGGTATATCCGTTCCATGGGTATTCTCGTAGTAACTTTACAACACGTGCAGAAGATATTTGAAGTTTAGTAATTTTCGTGTGAGATGACATTATTGATTTTTGAAAGAATTTGGTCTTGTTAATAAGATGTAGGTGCAGTTTCTATTTTGAAAGGAGTATTACGGATGGTAGTGTTAACTCTAAGTGAAATCAGAAATCTATTAGAGCTATTTATAAATCATTAAGAAAAGTTATACAATTATATTCGCTTTGAACTATTGAAGAATCCAAATGAACTAAACATTTCAAATATATTGAAGTTTGGATGCTTGTTGTGAAGAAATAAGACATAATTTCAATTTCAACCGAAGTTGTATGCTGTAATAAATGTTAATTTTCTATAGTAGTTTCATGCAACGTATCTTGAATACTTTTGTGCTTTTCAAAACTATAATTGCATCAATTTGTTTGAATTTCAATTTAATTTGGTCACAGAGTATATTGATTTGATTTCAATTTGTGCCAATTTTAAAAATGCTTAATGGTAATTCCGTATTTTTGTATTGAGTGAAGTTGTACAAAAAGATCATTTCTTTGTAATTTCAGTGAATTGTGTGCAAGAAAATTACATATGAATGTTAATGCAGTATTGTTGAAAGGAGAGTTGCATTCAGTGTTTGAAGGCAGAAGGTACTATGATATTCTGTTATGAAAAATGCATGTGCTTTCCTTCTGATGTAACTTCATGGGGTATGTTTCATCTCAATGGAGATTTTTGCATCAATTTGTTTGAATTTCAATTCAATTTTGGTCACCGATAACATTGATGTGATTCTAATTTGTGCTAATTTTAAAAATGATTCAAGATCATTTTGTGTTTTGGTATTGAGAAAAGTTGTGCTTTGTTGTAATTCCAGAGACTTTAGTGCACGAAATTATACAACAGTGTTGATGCAGTGTATGTTGAGGGACGAATTAACTGCAATTTTCCTAAACAGAAAGCACTATGACACACTGTCATGTGAAAGGCATGTGCTCCTCCCTATGACATTTCATCAGCAGCACTCCTCATCTCATCAGAGATCTCATTTGTTCAATTTGTTGAATTTCAATTCATTTAGTCACAGAAGATATTACTGTGATTCTAATTCGTGTCAAATTGGAATATTATTTGGGATAATTTGCAGTTGATTTTACCTCTGATATTTTTTTAAATGTTGTTGAAATGTTATTATTTGGTTTATTTGTTTATTTTTTATGTTATTGTCATTCTGTAATTTGTGGTTTGGATTTCAATGAGTATTCAATAATATTGAGTTTGTGATTACGACTTTGTGTTTTTTCTCAAATCTCAAAAGGAGCCACGTACCCACTGAAATTCCCCAGAACCGACCTACACGTTCGCTTACAATATGTAGGCCCGTACGATTTAATCAACTCAATTTATTGTTTATACTCTTGCCTTTTTCACTCCATTATGTATTTCTTTGTATTCCTGGTCTTGATTCCTAACAAGGCTTCATGCTACATTTAGCATTCTGAGGAAACTTCGGAGCATACAAGAAAATCATCTACAGTTATTTGAAACATACATCAATTTCTCCCAAGGTAAAATATTCGGTATTGGGCCAAAACTAAATCCTTTAATAAGTTTGATGGCCGTCCGTTTACGGGCGATCCACACCTGACTTCTCCGAATTGTTAAGCTCGGCACTTCGCTCTGAAATGGCGGAGGGTGAGTGTTAGCACATTTGCTCGGCGCGGACAAGTTCCTGCGACTTCCGCCCACCTGGGCACTCTTTGGGGTACTTCCCGCTAAATTATGGGAGTTCCATGCTAGACCAGGGTGTCATGGGGGCGCCAATTCCAAATTCGCGCGTCCCACTTAAAAAAAAATCAATCGATCATCAATCAATCAATCCATCAATCAATGAAATGGAATGAAGACATTAATTAAATCATTGTTTCCCCGCGCCTTGATGCATGTGACAGTTCTTCTGCCGCCCTGCCAGGTTGCAATCAGCTACCCTCGCCGCCGACACCCGGTGACGTCACTACATCACCACCGTCACCGCCGCCACCAACACCATCGCGCCAGTATCTCTCCCCCGCCTACGTCCGCCCCCCGCCGCCAGCTAGCCGGCTGCCCGCCCCTCTGCGCCCTGCCCGGGGTCGGAACCCGGGGCAGCGCCAGAACACGCGCGGACAGCGGGCGACACAGCTGGTGGAGTGTGGGCCAAGCGGAAGGAGCTATGGTGGACCGGGAGCATGAAGCATCCACGGCGGTGAAGGGCATTTTTCACGCTTTCTGCATTTGAGACCCTCTACTAGACAGCGGTGTGATTTGTAGGAGCGGCGGTGGTGCTGTGACAGTGGTTGTGGTTCGACAACCCAGCCATGTGTGCCTCGTAACCTTTCAATGTTACATTCATTTGGTTTTGCTTGCTGTGTTAGTCAGGTAGCATCGCTTGGTCAGTGTGTGCCTTTAACTTTGTGTTTCGCATCACTGCAAGAGTTTTGTGAAATTGTTAAAGTTTTTTTTGTATTCTTTGACAGTGAGGGAAGGAACCATCCGTGATGTCAGGCCGTACTATGCATAACCCAGTGCATTACCATGCACAATACACTGGGATGGTTTTGAATTCTGAATTTACTATAAAAATCATTAAATCTAAACCTATCCTCCACCAAACCGTACAGAATCAATCCTTAAACCTACTTTTACATTAAACGAAGTGTAGGTCACTGTAGAGTTCGTGTGCTAGGCCCACATTGTCCTCAACCGACATGGATTCACGGTCTCGGCCATGGTCTCGTACATGGTCTCGCCACAATACATGGCACTGAGGGCCGCCAGGTGGACAACCGTGTAAGTAACGTGATAGTACTATCTAATGCAGGAAGATCATGACTCAACATTAATTTGCAATCGCTGTGCCGCGTCTTCTAGTGGGTCGACTCGTAATCACAAAATCGTCAGAAATATTATCGTCTTATTAACATATTATCGTATTACGTATTACTCGTAACACGTGAAAAGAAAAAACATTGTATCCCTTTTTAAGCACATTCCGCGCACGAAGGGTCAGCTTTGGCATAGTTAAAGTGTATAGGGTGAAGAAACACAGAAAGCTAAAATTTAATATGTTAAAGCTACATGTGTTACAAACTGCTTGATTTATAAAATGTTAAGTCCCGTAACAAATAAGTTATTAATTTCACAGCAATATTCATAAAATAATTTAATAATTATAAATCATTAGTTAGTGGTACACAAGCTCAATGTAAATATAATAATAAAAGGGAAATTAAAAATAGATTTTATAATTATATTTTATCGGTTTTTAATGTGAGAAAACTGACTGTCACTTTAATAAAAATTAAACCCAAGTATCCTTTTGTTTTTTGACAATCAATGAAAATGTTTTCGTAAAAAAGTCTTTATTCTTCAACACAACGATGAGTGTGCTTGACACGATGGTGTGTGTAGTTACCTCCATTGGCAGTTCTGAAACGCACTAAAAGTTCCATGTGGTACGAAAAATCACCAAAGACATTGATGTCTGTTGGACTGTGTACAATGCGACCAATA
>JAHLJT010003656.1:124489219-124503787 GCA_031308135.1 Acheta domesticus | reverse complement strand
TAAGGAAAATACCGTAAGCGTAAACGAAGGGAAGCGTAGCTGTAATTGTAAGGCGCCGTCTTAGCATGCGACTGGTAAGGCGTTCAGTTCCCTGCGCCTCCAAAGTTCTTTGAATTTTTCTAATTATACTAAAAAAATTGTAATTGATAAGGAAAATACCGTAAGCGTAAACGAAGGGAAGCGTAGCTGTAATAGTAAAGCGCTGTCTTAGCTTGCGACTGGTAAGGCGATTCGGTTCCCTGCGCCTCCAAAAGTCTTTGAAATTTTCTAATTATACTAAAAAAATTGTAATTGATAAGGAAAATACCGTAAGCGTAAACGAAGGGAAGCGTAGCTGTAATAGTAAATCGCTGTCTTAGCATGCGACTGGTAAGGCGTTCGATTCCCTGCGCCTCCAAAGTCCTTTGAATTTTTCTAATTATACTAAAAAAATTGTAATTGATAAGGAAAATGCCGTAAGCGTGAACGAAGGGAAGCGTAGCTAGTAATAGTAAAGCGCTGTCTTAGCATGCGACTGGTAAGGCGTTCGATTCCCTGCGCCATCCAAATTCTTTGAATTTTTCTAATTAGGACTAAAAAGAATTGTAATTGATAAGGAAAACACCGTAAGCGTAAACGAAGGGAAGCGTAGATGTAATAGTATAGCGCTGTCTTAGCATGCGACTGGTAGGCGTTCGATTCTCTGCGCCTCCAAGTGTTCTTTGAATTTTTCTAATTAGCACTAAAAAAATTGTAATTGATAAGGAAAATACCGTAAGCGTAAATGAAGGGAAGCGTAGCTGTAATAGTAAAGCGCTGTCTTAGCATGCGACTGGTTAGGCCTTCAATTCCCTGCCCCTCCAAAGTTCTTTGAATTTTTCTAAATATACTAAAAAAATTGTAATTGATAAGGAAAATACCGTAAGCGTAAATGAAGGGAAGCGTAGCTGTAATAGTAATGCGCTGTCTTAGCATGCGACTGGTAAGGCGTTCGATTCCCTGCGCCTCCAAAGTTCTTTGAATTTTTTAATTATACATAAAAATTGTAATTGATAAGGAAAATACCGTAAGCGTAAACGAAGGGAAGCGTAGCTGTAATAGTAAAGCGCTGTCTTAGCATGCGACTGGTAAGGCGTTCGATTCCCTGCGCCTCCAAATTTCTTTGAATTTTTCTAATTATACTAAAGATATTGTAATTGTTAAGGAAAATACCTTAAGCGTAAACGAAGGAAAGCGTAGCTGTAATAGTAAAGCGCTGTCTTGGCATGCGACTGGTAAGGGCGTTCGATTCCCTGCGCCTCCAAAGTTCTTAGAATTTATCTTATTAGACTAAAAATATTGTAATTGATAAGGAAAATGCCGTAAGCGTGAACGAAGGGAAGCGTAGCTGTAATAGTAAAGCGCTGTCTTAGCATGCGACTGGTAAGGCGTTCGATTCCCTGCGCCTCCAAGGTTCTTTAAATTTTTCTAATTATACTAAAAAATTGTAATTGATAAGGAAAATACCGTAAGCGTAAATGAAGAGAAGCGTAGCTGAAATAGTAAAGCGCTTTCTTAGCATGCGACTGGTAAGGCGTTCGATTCCCTGCGCCTCCAAAGTTCTTTGAATTTTTCTAATTATACTAAAAAAATTGTAATTAATAAGGAAAATACCGTAAGCGTAAACGAAGGGAAGCGTAGCTGTAATAGTAAAGCCCTGTCTTAGCATGCGACTGGTAAGGCGTTCGATTCCCTGCGCCACCAAAGTTCTTTGAATTTTTCTAATTATTCTAAAAATATTGTAATTGATAAGGAAAATACCGTAAGCGTAAACGAAGGGAAGCGTAGCTGTAATAGTAAAGCGCTGTCTTAGGCAGGCGACTGGTAAGGCGTTCGATTCCCTGCGCCTCCAAAGTTCTTTGAATTTTTCTCTTTAGTCTAAAAAGAATTGTAATTGATAAGGAAAATACCGGAGATATAAACGAAGAGAAGCGAAGCTGTAATAGTAAAGCGCTGTCTTAGCATGCGACTGGTAAGGCGTTCGATTCCCTGCGCCACCAGACTTCTTTGAATTTTTCTAATTAGGCTAAAAATATTGTAATTGATAAGCAAAATACCGGAGATATAAACGAAGAGAAGCGAAGCTGTAGTAGTAAAGCGCTGTCTTAGCATGCGACTGGTAAAGCGTTCGATTCCCTGCGCCTCCAAATGTCTTTGAATTTTTCTAATTATACTAAAAATATTGTAATTTGATAAGGAAAATACCGTAAGCGTAAACGAAGGGAAGCGTAGCTGTAATAGTAAAGCGCCTGTCTTAGCATGCGACTGGTAAGGCGTTCGCTTCCCTGCGCCTCCAAAGTTCTTTGAATTTTTCTAATTATACTAAAAAATTGTAATTGATAAGGAAAATACCGTAAGCGTAAACGAAGGGAAGCGTAGCTGTAATAGTAAAGCGCTGTTTAGCATGCGACTGGTAAGGCGTTCGGTTCCCTGAGCCTCCAAAGTTCTTTGAATTTTTCTAATTATACTAAAAAAATTGTAATTGATAAGGAAAATACCGTAAGCGTAAACGAGGGGAAGCGTAGCTGTAATAGTAAAGCGCTGTCTTAGCATGCGACTGGTAAGGCGTTCGATTCCCTGCGCCTCCAAAGTTCTTTGAATTTTTCTAATTTTACTAAAAAATTGTAATTGATAAGGAAAATACCGTAAGCGTAAGTGAAGGGAAGCGTAGATTAATAGTAAAGCGCTGTCTTAGCATGCGACTGGTAAGGCGTTCGATTCCCTGCGCCTCCAAAATTCTTTGAATTTTTCTAATTATACTAAAAAAATTGTAATTGATAAAGAAAATACCGTAAGCGTAATTGAAGGGAAGCGCAGCTGTAATAGTAAAGCGCTGTCTTAGCATGCGACTGGTAAGGCGTTCGCTTCCCTGCGCCTCCAAAGTTCTTTGAATTTTTCTAATTATACTAAAAAAATTTGTAATTGATAAGGAAAATACCGTAAGCGTAAACGAAGGGAAGCGTAGCTGTAATAGTAAAGCGCTGTCTTAGCATGCGACTGGTAAGGCGTTCGGTTCCTGAGCCTCCAAAGTTCTTTGAATTTTTCTAATTATACTAAATATATTCTAATTGATAAGGAAAATTAAGTAAGGGTAAATGAAGGGAAGCGTAGCTGTAATAGTAAAGCGCTGTCTTAGCATGCGACTGGTAAAGCGTTCGATTCCCTGCGCCTCCAAATGTCTTTGAATTTTTCTAATTATACTAAAAATATTGTAATTGATAAGGAAAATACCGTAAGCGTAAACGAAGGGAAGCGTAGCTGTAATAGTAAATCGCCGTCTTAGAATGCGACTGGTAAGGCGTTCGCTTCCCTGCGCCTCCAAAGTTCTTTGAATTTTTCTAATTATACTAAAAAATTGTAATTGATAAGGAAAATACCGTAAGCGTAAACGAAGGGAAGCGTAGCTGTAATAGTAAAGCGCTGTCTTAGCATGCGACTGGTAAGGCGTTCGGTTCCCTGAGCCTCCAAAGTTCTTTGAATTTTTCTAATTATACTAAAAAAATTGTAATTGATAAGGAAAATACCGTAAGCGTAAACGAGGGGAAGCGTAGCTGTAATAGTAAAGCGCTGTCTTAGCATGCGACTGGTAAGGCGTTCGATTCCCTGCGCCTCCAAAGTTCTTTGAATTTTTCTAATTTTACTAAAAAATTGTAATTGATAAGGAAAATACCGTAAGCGTAAGTGAAGGGAAGCGTAGCTGTAATAGTAAAGCGCTGTCTTAGCATGCGACTGGTAAGGCGTTCGATTCCCTGCGCCTCCAAAATTCTTTGAATTTTTCTAATTATACTAAAAAATTGTAATTGATAAGAAAATACCGTAAGCGTAATGAAGGGAAGCGCAGCTGTAATAGTAAAGCGCTGTCTTAGCATGCGACTGGTAAGGCGTTCGATTCCCTGCGCCTTCAAAGTTTTTTGAATTTTTCTAATTATACTAGAAAAATTGTAATTGATAAGGAAAATACCGTAAGCGTAAATGAAGGCAAACGTAGCTGTAATAGTAAAGCGCTGTCTTAGCATGCGACTGGTAAGGCGTTCGATTCCCTGCGCCTCCAAAGTTCTTTGAATTTTTCTAATTAAACTAAAAAAATTGTAATTGATAAGGAAAATACCGTAAGCGTAAATGAAGGGAAGCGTAGCTGTAATAGTAAAGCGCTGTCTTAGCATGCGACTGGTAAGGCGTTCGATTCCCTGCGCCTCCAAAGTTCTTTGAATTTTTTAATTATACATAAAAATTGTAATTGATAAGGAAAATACCGTAAGCGTAAACGAAGGGAAGCGTAGCTGTAATAGTAAAGCGCTGTCTTAGCAAGCGACTGGTAAGGCGTTCGATTCCCTGCGCCTCCAAATTTCCTTGAATTTTTCTAATTATACTAAAAATATTGTAATTGATAAGAAAAATACCGTAAGCGTAAAGGAAGGGAAGCGTAGCTGTAATAGTAAAGCGCTGTCTTAGCATGCGACTGGTAAGGCCTTCGATTCCCTGCCCCTCCAAAGTTGTTTGAATTTTTCTAAATATACTAAAAAAATTGTAATTGATAAGGAAAATACCGTAAGCGTAAATGAAGGGAAGCGTAGCTGTAATAGTAAAGCGCTGTCTTAGTATGCGACTGGTAAGGCGTTCGGTTCCCTGCGCCTCCAAAGTTCTTTGAATTTTTCTAATTAGACTAAAAATATTGTAATTGATAAGGAAAACACCGGAAGCGTAAACGAAGAGAAGCGTAGCTGTAATAGTAAAGCGCTGTCTTAGCATGCGACTGGTAGGTCATTCGATTCGCTGCTCCTGCAAATTCTTTTTAATTTTTCTAATTAGACTAAAAATATTGTAATTGATAAAGAAAATAGCGTAAGTATAAAGGAAGGGAAGCGTAGCTGTAATTGTAAAGCGCTGTCTTAGCATGCGACTGGTAGGCCGGTCGATTCCCTGCGCCTGCAAATTCTTTTAATATTTCTAATTAGACTAAAAATATTGTAATTGATAAGGAAAATACTGTAAGCGTAAACGAAGGGAAGCGTAACTGTAATAGTAAAGCGCTGCCTTAGCATGCGACTGGTAAGGCGTTTGATAAATTGCACCTCCAAAGTTCTTTGAATTTTTCTAATTAGACTAAAAATATTGTATCTTATAAGAAAAACACCGTAAGCGTAAACGGAGGGATGCGTAGCTGTAATAGTAAAGCGCTGTCTTAGCATGCGACTGGTAAGGCGTTCGATTCCCTGCGCCTCCAAAGTTCTTTGAACTTTTCTAATTACACTAAAAATATTCTAATTCATAAGGAAAACCCCGTAAGCGTAAGCGAAGGGAAGCGTATCTGTAATAGTAAAGCGCGGTCTCAGCTTGCGACTGGTAAGGCGTTCGATTCCGTGCGCCTCCAAAGTTCTTTGAACTTATCTAATTAGACTAAAAATATTGTAATTGATAAGGAAACACCGGTAGCGTAAACGAAGGGAAACGTAGCTGTAATAGTAAAGCGCTGTCTTAGCATGCGACTGGAAAGGCGTTCGATTCCCTGCGCCTCCAAAATTCTTTGAATTTTTCTAATTAGACTAAAAATATTGTAATTCTTAAGGAAAATACCGTAAGCATATACGAAGGGAAGCGTAGCTGTAATAGTAAAGCGCTGTCTTAGCATGCGACTGGTAGGCCGTTCGATGCCCGGCGCCTCCAAATTGTTTTGAAGTTTTCTGTTTAGACTAAAAATATTGTAATTAATAAGGAAAATACCGTAAGCGTAATCGGAGGGAAGCGTAGCTGCAATAGTAAAGCGCTGTCTTAACATGCGACTGGTAAGGCATTCGATTCCCTGCGCCTCCTATGGTCTTTGAACTTTCCTAATGAGATAAAAATATTGTAATTGATAAGGAAAACACCGTAAAAGTATGCGAAGGGAAAGCGTTGCTGTAATAGTAAAGCGCTGTCTCAGCTTGAGACTGGTAAGGCGTTCGATTCCCTGCGCGTCCAATTACTTTTGAATTTTTCTAATTAGACTAAAAAATATTGTAATTGATAAGCATAACACCGTAAACGTAAGCGAAGGGAAGCGTAGCTGTAATAGTAAAGCGCTGTCTTATCATGCGACTGGTAGGTCATTCGAATCCGTGCGCACGCAAATTCTTTTGAATTTCGCTAATTAGATTAAAAATATTGTAAATGATAAAGAAAATACAGTAAGCGTAAACAGAGGGAAGCGTAGCTGTAATAGTAAAGCGCTGTCTTAGCATGCGACTGGTAAGGCGTTCGATTCCCTGCGCCTCCAAAGTTCTTTGATTTTTTCTAATTAGACTAAAAATATTGTAATTGATAAGGAAAACACCGGAAGCGTATGCAAACGGAGGGGTAGCTGTAATAGTAAAGCGCTGTCTTAGCATGCGACTGGTAAGGCTTTCGATTCCCTGCGCCTCCAAATTTCTTTGAATTTTTCTAATTAGACTAAAAATATTGTAATTGATAAGGAAAACCCCGTAGGCATAAACGGAGGGAAGCGTAGCTGTAATAGTATAGCGCTGTCTTAGCATGCGACTGGTAAGGCTTTCGATTCCCTGCGCCTCCAAATTTCTTTGAATTTTTCTAATTAGACTAAAAATATTGAAATTGATAAGGAAAACACCGGAAGCGTAAACGAAGAGAAGCGTAGCTGTAATAGTAAAGCGCTCTCTTAGCATGCGACTGGTAGCCCGTTCGATTCCCTGCGCCTGCAAATTCTTTTGAATTTTTCTAATTAGACTAAAAATATTGAAATTTAAAGGAAAACACCGGAAGCGTAAACGAAGAGAAGCGTAGCTGTAATAGTAAAGCGCTCTCTTAGCATGCGACTGGTTGGTCATTCGATTCGCTGCGCCTGCAAATTCTTTTTAATTTTTCTAATTAGACTAAAAATATTGTAATTGATAAAGAAAATAGCGTAAGCGTAAAGGAAGGGAAGCGTAGATGTATTAGTAAAGCGAAGTCTTAGCATGCGACTGGTAGGCCGGTCGATTCCCAGCGCCTGCAAATTCTTTTTAATATTTCTAATTAGACTAAAAATATTGTAATTGATAAGGAAAATACTGTAAGCGTAAACGAAGGGAAGCGTAACTGTAATAGTAAAGCGCTGCCTTAGCATGCGACTGGTAAGGCGTTTGATAAATTGCACCTCCAAAGTTCTTTGAATTTTTCTAATTAGACTAAAAATATTGTATCTGATAAGAAAAACACCGTAAGCGTAAACGGAGGGAAGCGTAGCTGTAATAGTAAAGCGCTGTCTTAGCATTCGACTGGTAAGGCGTTCGATTCCCTGCGCCTCCAAATTCTTTTGAATTTTTATAATTAGACTAAAAATATTGTATTTGATAAGGAAAACACCGGAAGCGTAAACGAAAGGAAGTGTAGTTGTAATAGTAAAGTGCTGTCTTAGCATTCGACTGGTAAGGCGTTCGATTCCCTGCGCCTCCAAATTCTTTTGAATTTTTATAATTAGACTAAAAATATTGTAATTGATAAGGAAAACACCGTAAGCTTAAACGGAGTGAAGCGTAGCCGTACTAGTAAAGCGCTGTCTGAGCATGCGACTGGTAAGTCTTCCGATTCCCTGCGCCTCCAAATTCTTTTGAATTTTTCTAAATAGACTAAAAATGTTGTAATTGATAAGGAAACCCCGTAAGCATAAACGGAGGGAAGCGTAGCTGTAATAGTAAAGCGCTGTCTTAGCATGCGACTGGTAAGGCGTTCGATTCCCTGCGCCTCCAAATTTCTTTGAATTTTTCTAATTAGACTAAAAATATTGTAATTGATAAGGAAAATACCGCAAGCGTAAATGCAGGGAAGCGTAGCTGTATTAGTAAAGCGCTGTCTTAGCATGCGGCTGGTAAGGCGTTCGATTCCCAGCGCCTCCAAAGTTCTTTGAGTTTTTCTATTTAGACCAAAAATATTGTAATTGATAAGGAAAATACCGTAAGCGTAAACGAAGGGAAGCGTAGCTGTAATAGTAAAGCGGTGTCTTAGCATGCGACTGGTAGGCCGGTCGATTCCCTGCGCCTGCAAATTCTTTTGAATTTTTATAATTAGAGTAAAAATATTTTAATTGATAAGGAAAATACCGTAAGCGTACCGATAGGAAGCGTAGCTGTAATAGTAAAGCGCTGTCTTAGCATGCAGCTGCTAAGGCGTTCGATTCCCTGAGCCTCCAAAGATTCTTGAATTTTTCTAATTAGGCTAACATTTTTTAATTGATAAGGAAAATACCGTAAGCGTAAGCGAATGGAAGCGTTGCTGTAATAGTAAAGCGCTATCTTAGCATGCGACTGGTAGGCCGTTCGATTCCCTGCGCCTGCAAATTCTTTTGAATTTTTCTAATTAGATTAAAAATATTGTAATTGATAAGGAAAATACCGTAAGCTTAAACGAAGGGAAGCGTAGCTGTAATAGTAATGCGCCGACTTAGCATGCGACTGGTAAGGCGTTCAATTCCCTGCGCCTCCAAAATTCTTAGAATTTTTCTAATGAGACTAAGAGAATTGTAATTGATAAGTAACAAACTGTAAGCGTAAAAGAAGGGAAGATTAGCTGTAATAGTAAAGCGCTGCCTTAGTATGCGACTGGTAAGGCGTTCGATTCCCTGCACCTCCTAAGTTCTTTGAATTTTTCTAATTAGGATAAAAATATTGAAATTGATAAGGAAAATACCGTAAGCGTAAACGAAGGGAAATGTATTTGTAATAGTAAAGCGCTGTCTTAGCATGCGACTGGTAAGGCGTTCGATTCCTTGCACCTACATAGTCCTCTGAATTTCTAATTAGAGTAAAAATATTGTAATTAATAAGGAAAACACCGTAAGCGTAAACGGAGGGAAGCGTAGCTGTAATAGTAAAGCGCTGTCTTAGCAAGCGACTGGTAAGGCGTTCGATTCCCTGCGTTTCCAAAGTTCTTTGAACTTTTCTGATTAGACTAAAAATATCGTAATTCAAAAGGAAAACAGAGTAAGCGTAAGCGAAGGGAAGTGTAGCTGTAATAGTAAAGCGCGGTCTCAGGTTGCGTCTGGTAAGGCGTTCGATTCCTTCCGCCTCCAAAGTTCTTTGAACTTATCTAATTAGACTAAAAATATTGTAATTGATAAGGAAACACCGGAAGCGTAAACGAAGGAAAGCGTAGATGTAATAGTAAAGCGCTGTCTTAGCTTGCGACTTGTAGGCCGTTCGATTCCCTGCGCCTCAAAATTGCTTTGAAGTTTTCTAATTATACTAAAAATATTGTAATTGATAAAAAATACGGTAAGCGTAAACGAAGGGATATGTAGCTGTAAAAGTAAAGCGCAGTCTTTGCATGCGACTGGTAAGGCGTTCGATTCCCTGCCCCTCCAAAGTTCTTTGAATTTTTCTAATTAGACTAAAAATATTGTAATTGATAAGGAAAATACCGTAAGCATAAACGAAGGGAAGCGTAGTTGTAATAGAAAAACGCTGTCTCAGCATGCTACTGGTGGGTAGTTCGAATCCCTGCGCCTCCAAATTTCTTTGAATTTTTGTAATTAGTCTAAAAATATTGTAATTGATAAGGAAAACACCGTAAGCGTAAGCGAATGGAAGCGTTGTTGTAATAGTAAAGCGCTGTCTCAGCATGCGACTTGTAGGTCGTTCGATTCCCTGCGACTTTAAATTTCTTTGAATTTTTCTAATTAGGCAAAAAATACTGTAATTGATAAGCAAAACACCGTAAGCGTAAACAAAGGGAAGCGTAGCTGTAATTGTAAAGCGCTGTCTCAGCATGCTACTGGTGGGTAGTTCGATTCCCTGCGCCTCAAAATGTCTTTGAATTTTTTCAAATTAGACTAAAAATATTGTAATTGATAAGGAAAATACCGTAAGCGTAAACAAAGGGAAGCGTAGCTGCAACAGTAAGGCGCTTGCTTAGCATGTGTCAAGTAGGTCGTTCGATTCCCTGCCCCCTTAATGTTTTTGAATATTTTTATTTAGACTAAAAATATTGTAGTAGATAAGGAAATACCGTGAGCGTAAACAAAGGGAAGCGTAGCTGCAGAAGTAAAGCGCTGGCATAATATGCCATAGGTAGTTGTTTCGATTCCCTGCGATTTCAAATTTCTTTGAATTTTTTTTTATTAGACAAAAATATTGTCAATGATAAGGAAAACATTGTCGGCGTAAGAGTTTCGAAGCGTAGCTGCAATAGTAAAGGGCTGCCTTAGCATGCGACAGGTAGGTCGTTCGATTTCCAGCGCCTTCAATTTTTTTTTGGATTTTTCTTATTAGACTAAAAATATTGTAATTGATAAGGAAAACACCGTAAGCGTAAACGAAGCGGAGCGTAGCTGTAATAGTAAAGCGCTGTCGCAACATGCGACTGATTGGTCGTTCGATTCCCTGCGCCTCCAAATTCTTTGAATTTTTCTAATTAGACTAAAAATATTGTAATTGATAGGGAAAACACCGTAAGTGAAAACGAAGGGAAGCGTAGCTGTAATAGTAAAGCGCAGTCTCAGCATGCGTGTGGTAGGTCGTTCGATACCCTGCGCATCCAAATTTCTTTAGAATTTTTCTAATTAGGCTAAAAATGTTGTAATTGATAAGGAAAACACCGTAAACTTAAATTAAGGGAAGCGTAGCTGTAGTAGTAAAGCGCTGTCTCAGCATGCGACTGATAGATCGTTCGATTCCCTGCGCCTCCAAATTCCTTTGAATTTTTCTAATTAGACTAAAAATATTGTATTTGATAAGGAAAACACGGTAAACGTAAACGAAGGGAAGCGTAGCTGTAATAGTAAAGCGCTGTCTCAGCATTCGTCTGGTAGGTCGTTCGATTCCCTGCACATCCAAATTCCTTTGAATTTTTCTAATTGGACTAATAATATTGTAATTGATAAGGAAAACACCGTAAGCGAAAACGAAGGGAAGCGTTGCTGTAATAGTAAAGCGCTATCTCAGCATGCGACTGGTAGGTCGTTCGATTCCCTGCGCGTCAAAATTTCTTGAATCTTTCTAATTAGATTAAAAATACTGTTATTGATAAGGAAAACACCGTATGCGTAAACGAAGAAAAGCCTAGCTGTAACAGTAAAGCGCTGGCTTAGCATGCGACAGGTAGGTCGTTGAATTCCCTGCGCCTCCAAAATCCTTTGAATTTTTCTAATTAGACCAAAAATATTGTAATTGATAAGGAAAACACCCTAAGTTCAAACGAAATCGAACGACGTACCTGTCGCATACTAAGCTAGCGCTTCTCAATTGCAGCTACACTTCCGTTAGCTTACGCTTACAGTGTTTTCCTTTTCAAATAAAATATTTTCAGTCTAATTAGAAAAATTCAATAAAATTTGGAGGAGGAGCGAATCGAACGACCTACTTGTCGCATGTTAAGCCAGCGCTTCCCTATTGCAGCAACGCTTCCCTTTGTATACGTTTACAGTGTTTTCCTTATCAATTACAATATTTTTAGTCTAATTAGAAAAATCTAAAGAAATTTGAAGGCGCATGTAATCGACCGACCTACCTATCGCATGCTAAGCAAGCGCCTTACTGTTGCAGCTACGCCTTCCTTTGTTTACACTGACGGTGTTTTCCTTATTAAATACAATTTTTTTAGTCTAAATAGAAACATTCAAAGAAATTTGAAGGCCCAGGGAATCGAACGACCTCCCTGTCACATGCTAAGCCATCGCTTTACTATTGCAGCAACGCTTCTCTTCGTTTGCTCTAACGGTGTTTTCCGTATAAATCACTTAATTTTTATTCTAATAAGAAAATTTCATAGAAATATCTAGGCCACAAAGCGTACGTCCTACCTAGCGTACCTTATGCCAGCACATTACTATTGCAGCTACGCTTTCTTTCGTTTACTTTCTGGGGTTTTCCTTTACAATCACAATATTTTTAATCTAATTAGAAAAATTCATACTAATTTTGAGGCGCAGGGAATCGAACGACTTTTCTATCGCAAGCTAAGCTAGCGCTTTATTACTGCAGCTACAATTGCTTCGTATACGATTACGGTATTTTCCTTATAAATAAATAAAAATATTGTTAGTCTAATTAGAAAAATTCTTAGGAATTCGGAGGCGCAGGGATTCGAACGACATTCCTACCGCATGCTAAGCTACTATTGCAGCGCTTGACTATTGCAGCTACTTTTTGCTTCGTTTACTTTTTTGTGAATTTCTGATAAACCGCAACATTTTTAGCCTAATTAGAAAAATTCATAGAAATTTGGATGCGCAGGTAATCGAACGACCTACCTGTCGCATGCTATGACAGCGCTATACTATTGCGGCTACGCTTTCTTTTGTTTACAATTACGGTGTTATCCTTATCAATCACAATATTTTTGGTCTAATTCTTAAAATCGATTAAGAATTTGAAGCCGCAGGGAACCGAACGACCTACCTATCGCATGGTAAACCAGCGCGTCACCATAGCAGCTACGCTTCCCTTCGTTTACGTTTGCGGTGTTTTCGTAAAAAAGAACAAAATTTTTAAATTAATTAGAAAAATTCATAGAAATTTGAAGGCGCAGGAAATCGAAAGACCTACCTATCGCATGCTAAGCCAGCCCTTTACTATTGCAGCTACGCTTCCCTTCGTTTGCGTTTACGGTGTTATCCTTATCAATCACAATATTTTTAGTCTAATTCGAAAAATCCATTAAGAATTTGGAGCCGCAGGGTATCGAACGACTTACCTATCGCATGCTAAGCCAGCGCGTTACTATTGAAGCTACGCTTCCCTTCGCATACGTTTACGGTGTTTTCGTTATAAATAAAAAAAAATTTAATCTATTTAGAAATATTCATAAAAATTTGGAGGCGCAGGGAAACGTACAACCTACCTATCGCATGCTAAGCCACTGCTTTACTATTGCAGCTACGCTTCTCTTCGTTTGCGTTTACGGTATTTTCGCTATAAATAACAAAATTTTTAATCTAATTAGAAATATTCATTGAAATTTGAAGGCAGTCGCGTCCTGACTGCCGTGGTGACCGGACCAGGCTCAATCACGTTGTGTGCGTTCACTGTCTCAGTGGTTGTCAGTGCAATGTTAAACGTGGTAGAAGTGGAGTATTGTTACATGAAGTGATATTGCCTAACTAAGTGAAAAGTTCATTTTCGTGATCATCATGGAGCCCTCTCAAGTTCTTCAATCTTTAGGAGACCAGAACAGTAAGACAACCATTAACTATGCTAAAGTTACCATGCAATCTCTCTTTCCAAAGAAAGAAAATGCTATCATCATAGTCTCGGCAAATAGTGCACCAATAGTAGAATTTATTGAAAAGTTATCAACTAAAGTTTATCCTTCTCATATTAAGTTTGCTTCGAAAATATCGAACAACAGTCTCTGTGTGTACCTATCCAGCAAAGATGTCGCAGATGATCTAGTCTACAATCATAAGAACATTGTTGTGGCTAATCAAGTATTCCCCATAAGACCATTTATCTCCAGGAACAAAAGATTTATTCTGTCAAATGTTTGCCCGAGTATACCGCATCAAGTTATTGAAGAAGCATTACTAACATTCGGTGTTAAAACTGTAGTACCGTTAACATTTCTTCGTGCTGGATTTAATAATCCCAACTTGAGCCACATCCTCAGTTTTCGCCGACAAACATTTGTTTCACCGGATGATGAACATAAATTACCTGAATCATTTCAAGTGTTTATGGATAATGTCCCCCATTGGATATATGTAACCCCTGATGTTCCTATTTGTTTTTTGTGTAAAAATCAGGGCCACATTGCTAAAAACTGTCCAAATCCATGTAACTCCCAATTAACTAATACCCTACCTCTCCCTACGGAAGTAGAAATCACAGAATCAAATAATGAGAGTTTTGATCATTCTAATAATGTTTCTCCCAATGCATTTGAAACTACTCTTCCCGAGAGCGAACTGAACGAAAATTCTAGCCCTAACCTTGGCCTTGACAGCTTCCCCCCTCTTCTTACCTCTCCTCCCCTCGAGCCGACCGTGAGAAACCTAGTTGCCTCAAATGAAAACACAATGGACGTTGACCTTTCCTGCAACACTGTCAGATTAAAGAGACCGTTATCTACTGTAAGCTCGAATACAGAACTGATTAGCAATCAGTCAGATAGCGAGATTGACAGTAACTCGGAAACCTCTGACATGGATGATAAAACTGTGGAGAATAAAGAAAAAATAAAGAAACAACCCTCCAAAAATAAGAAAAACATTGAAAATAGAGTAACCAATTCCACCCTCACTGATTCTGTTAATAACAAGTTAGAAACTGAGGAAACCCTGGACCATAAAAAAACCAACCCCAAGAAAAAGAAGAAAGAAGACAAAGAAGACCCCTCTACTTTAGAACAAACATCAACAAAATCAATTAATGAATTACTTGTTCCAGCTAAAGACTTCATAGAAACTAACCAAGACAAATTTCCACTTAATTTTCAACAACTCACATCATTTATAGAAAACTCTTATGGTGCCCGAGATCCAATAATCATTACTAAAGACCATACCAAAGACATTGTTGGTTTAATTTTAATGATGAAAGAAACATATCCATACCTCACTGCAAGATCAATAAAAAGCAGGTTGAC